>JAPKLW010001960.1:42359-61774 GCA_026898455.1 Plectranthus barbatus | reverse complement strand
ATTTTGTATTCGATTCAAGAAAGTAATAAAAGCATTTGTGTTTTTTTCTTTCAACCTCCATTGTTGATTGTTCGAGCTCCAATTTCATAACATTTTTCATTTTTGTACGTTCATTTTAATTGTCTCGTTTCTAAAAATGATAACTTTTTCACACTCAACAATAAAATATTAATTCCACTTAACTCATTATACACTCACATGCCTTGATTATTGTGCCCAAACCAAACAAGACTATTAATAAGGGACGGAGGGAGTAATAATTAATGGTCGTGACGTGGTATTTATATTTCAATTCAGAATCTTATGAGAAAAAGTGTGGTGAGAATTGTGGCAAAAGCAATGGTGAAGAGGTTCAAGATTGTTCTGAATGAAATCATCGACTCTAACCGGAGCGCATTCCTCCCTGGCCGTCTCATCACTGATAACATTCTCATTGGATATGAATGCATGCATCTCATCAATCAGAAAAAGGGAAAAATAATGGGTTCGCAGCTCTGAAACTCGATATGAGCAAAGCATTTGACAGAGTTGAATCGACTTTCATCAGTGCCTTGCTGAATAAGTTCTGCTTGCCCCAAAAGTTTATTCAACTTGTCATGAACTGCATCTCCTAAGTCAGGTATTCATTTGTGTTGTGATTTGAAGCGATTGCAGACACAAATAACAAACAGAAAATAAATGACACAAAGAATTATAGTGGTTCGAGCGATGCTCTACGTTCACTCTTCAAGCCTCATCGGTGATGATATTATTATAGTGAAGAAAATACAAAGTATAACAATTACAATTGGTGGGGAGCTGGGGTATATATAGAGAGATATTCCTAGATTCATTAGGAATATAAAACCTACATATGGTAAGATATATCTAAATCTAAATCTATCTCCAATAGATTTATTCCTACCCAAATCTAATACTGATAAGGACAAATCATGTCCAACAAGGAAACAAGATTGACACCATATCTTTTCCATATCTAATCAACTCGATCAGCTCCTCGAATTCCTCGACCTACACAGGCTCGACCCACTTCTGTCGAACTACAATTGACCCAGTCTCAGACCCACTAGCAAACTTCTTTTCGAGCTAGATATTGAGACTACTCCAACAATTCTCCACCTTAGGCTCAATATCACCTTGGCTTGGCACCTCCTCTTAAGTTCGACCTTAACAGTTTGATCAGCTCCAAATAGTACTCAAACTTAGTACTTGGAACTGGCTTCGTAATCATATCCGCAGGATTATCGAGGGTGTTGACCTTGTGCAGCTCGACCTCACCAGCTGCCACCACATCTCTAATAAAATGGAACTTCACATCGATGTACTTAGTTCTCTCATGATGAACGTCATTCTTTGCCAGCTGCAAAGCACCTTGATTATCACAGGAAACCTTCATCTTTCCTTGATCAATCCCCAGTTCATTCATAAACCCGAGCAACCACAGACCTTCATTAATCGCTTCGATCAAGGCAATGTACTCCACCTCCGTCGAAGATAAGGCAACTACCCTCTGCAGACTTGCTCTCCAACTAATCACCGTTCCATACAATGTGAACACAAACCCTGTAAATGACTTCCTCATATCCATACATCCTGCATAATTCGAGTCTACAAACCCTTCGATTGGGAGCCTCGAGCTCAAACCATCATCCTCGAAAACTAAACCCTTTCCAACTGTTCCTCGAACATACCTCAGGACCCACTTTAGAGCTTCCCAATGCTCTTTCCTAGGTTCGGCCATGAACCTACTAACCATGCTGAGAGCATAAGCAAGATCCAGTCTCGTACAGACCATTGCATACATCAACGAACCAACAATGCTTGCATAAGGAACACCTCTCATAAGCTCCCATTCCTCCTCGTCGAGTTTCCCAGTAGCACTCAACTTGAAATGAGCTGCTAACGGAGTGAGCACAGGCTTTACATCCTTCATTAATGCTTCTCAAGAACTATCATCAAGTAACCCTCATGAGATAACGTGAGTCTTCTTCGAGCCCTGTCACAAACTATTTCCATACCCATGATCCTTCGAGCACAATCGAGATCCTTCATCTCAAACTCCTGACTCAGAGCTTTCTTAAGTTCGGCTATCTCTTGCTTATCTCGACCCGCTATCAGCATATCATCTACATACATCAGTAGATAAATTCAAGACTCCATATTTCACCTTGAAAATATACACATGGGTCATGGGTCGTGTTTGCATCGAACAAAGTCTTGCTGAACCATAAACTTGTCGAACCGTCTATTCCACTGCCTTGGAGACTGCTTCAATCCATACAATGACTTCTTGAGAAGGCACACCTTCTCCGCATTACCGGCTTCCTCGAAGCCCTCGGGCTGCGTCAAAAGGATCCTTTCCTCTAGCTCTCTATGTAGAAATGCGGTCTTCACATCTAGTTGCTCCAACTCCATGTCGTATCGAGCAACTAACGACAAGATCAGCCTGATCGACTTTTGTTTCACCACTGGCACAAACACCTCGCCATAGTCCACACCTTCCAGTTGCGTGAAGCCTCGAGCAACTAGTCTATCCTTGAATCTACCCCAGAAACCTCCTGCTTCTTCTTGAAGATCCACTTACAACTAACTATCGATTGCTTCTCCCCCAGCTTATCCACCAACTCCCAGGTGTTATTTTTCTTCAAGGAGTCCATCTCCTCTTTCATGGCATCGAGCCATTTGAGCCTTTCCTTACAACTTATGGCTTCGGTATAGCTCTTCGGCTCAGTATTATCCAACTCTACCTCTTCTGCCATAACGAAGGCATATGCACCACATCAGCATATCCGAATCGAGTGGGAGGTCTTATCTGCATTCATTCCCTATCTCTCGTGAGATTATAATCTTGAAGCGCACCTGACCCTCGAACTACCTCGATCTCCCCATCCACCTGAGATGCACTCTTCGACCCACTGGTCGGTTCCACCTTAATCTCAGCACCTGATCTATTTCCTTCGACCTTGTCAGACTGTTCCTCCGAAGCACCATCTTATTTCTCAAGAATATTTTCCCGTTCCTCGGCCCCTTTATCCATATCTCCTACTAGCTCCTCCTTTAACACCACATCCCTACTAATGATGCACTTTCTTATATCCGACTCGAGACACCATAACTTGTACCCTTTAACTCCTTTGGGGTACCCGATAAATATGCATTTTAATGCCCTCCTCCCAAGCTTTTCTTCTTTGACGTTCGCATAAGCCACGCAACCAAAAGCTCTAAGGTTGCTGAAATCCGGAGGATGACCAGATCATATTTCTTCCGGTGTCTTGAAACCTAGTGGAGTCGAGGGGCACCAGTTGATCAAATAAGCTGCAGTAGTCACTGCTTCTACCCAGAACGACTTGGGTAACTTTGCACTAAACAACATGCACCTCGTTCTTTCCAGCAATGTCCGATTGTACCTCTCCGCTAATCCGTTCTGCTGAGGTGTTCCAGCCACTATCTTGTGCCTTGCAATACCCTGCTTCGAACAGTACCTCTCAAACTCCTTCGAGCAATACTCAAGGCCATTGTCAGTTCGCAGCCTCTTTACCTTCCTTCCAGTCTGATTTTTGATCAGCACTTTCCACTTTTTGAAGGTCTCTAAAGCATCACTCTTGTTTTTCAAGATGTAGACCCATACATTCCTTGAGTGATCATCAATGAGGCTCATGAAGTACCTCGCTCCTCCATTCGAACTGACCCTTAAAGGTCCCCATAGATCTGAGTGGATGTAGTCCAGAGTTTCTCGAGCTCTCTGTCGACCTACTCTGAACTTAACCCGGTGAGATTTCCCATAAATGCAATTCTCACAGAATCCAACTCTCTAATATTATCCTCGAGCAACAGATCTTGCTTCGATAACTCCTGCAGGCCCCTCTCACTAACGTGACCGAGTCGCCTGTGCCACAGTACTAACTTGTCAACCGTTACTATCAAAGCCACCCCGATCACCGTTCTCCCCATCAGAGTGTAAATACCATTCCTTCGAGCTCCCTTCATCAAGACCAAGGATCCTTTGCAAACCTTCAAGGTCCAAACTTCCATCTTGATCGTGTAACCCAGTTCGTCGAGCATCCCCAAAGAGATCAAGTTTCTCTTAAGCTCTGGAACATACCTTACACCTCGAAGTACTCTTTTTGTATTATCGTGCATCTTAATCCTCACCGATCCCATTCCAACCACCTTGCATGGTTTATTGTTACCCAGAAGAACACTCGAGTTCTCCTGCTCCTCGAACCCTTCGAGCCATGACTTATTAGGTGTCATGTGGAATGTACAACCTGAATCCAATATCCATTCCCTCTCCGAGCGCTCATTCAAAATCACCAATGACTCTCCAGAGTCATATTCCTGCTCAACAACAGCTACATCCGCCTGCTGCTTCTGCTCCTGCTTCGTCTGCCTCTCCGGACAATCTCTTTTGATATGTCCCTCCTTTTGGCAGAGAAAGCACTTGAGCTTTGACTTTGCCTTTGGCTTGGGCCTCGACCTCGACCTCAAACTTCCCCTGTTGGAGTTCCTCATCTCCGGTCTTCCTCGAGCCGCTCTAACCACCAGGCCTTCTCCATGAGAGTTCTCTTGCTCCTCGTTCTTCTCATTTAACTCCTTTGAACTTAGAGCAGACTGAACCTCATCCATGGTCAATGACTCTCTTCCATACATTAAGGGTTCCTTGAAATTTGGATAACTCGTTGGCAGCGCACTCAACAACATCAACGCCTGATCCTTATCACCTATCGCCACATCGATATTTGCCAGATCGAGGATCAACTTGTTGAACTCATCGAGCTGCTCGTTGATCGGTCTTCCCTCTTGCATCTTAAATGAATACGACGACTATTTAAGATAGAGCCAATTCGCCAGGGACTTCTTCATATATAAGGATTCAAGTTTGGTCCATATTTCCGCTGCCGTCTTCTCCTTCGACACCTTCTTCAGCACCGTATCTCCGAGGCTCAGAATCAGCGCATTGTGCGCCTTTGCCAGTGTATCTCTCTTCTGTTGCTCCATCATCGTGTCGGGTAACCCAACCTCTCCCTTCAAGGCACCGTCCAAGCCTTGCTGTACGCTCAACACTTGCATCTTCAACTTCCACAAACCAAAATCATTTGATCCCGTGAAGCGCTCCACCTCGAACTTGGCTGAACCCATCACAATCCTTCCTCCTCCATGTTCACCGCACCAATTTGTTGTGAATTGATGCGATTGCAGACACAAATAACAAACAGAAAATAAATGACACAAAGAATTATAGTGGTTCGAGCTATGCTCTACGTCCACTCTTCAAGCCTCCTCGGTGATGATATTATTATAGTGAAGAAAATACAAAGTATGACAATTACAATTGGTGAGGAGCTGGGGTATATATAGGGAGATATTCCTAGATACATAAAGAATATAAAACCTACATATGGTAAGATATATCTAAATCTTAATCTATCTGTAATAGATTTATTCTTACCCAAATCTAATACTGATAAGGATAAATCTTGTCCAACAAGGAAATAAGATATACACTATATCTTTTCCATATCTAATCAACTCGATCAGATCCTCGAATTCCTCGACCTACACGGGCTCTACCCACTTCCGTCGAACTATAATCGACCCAGTCTCAGACCCACTAGCGAACTCTTTTTCGAGCTAGATATTGAGACTACTCCAATAATTTATCCTGAACAACCGTGTCTATGGAGATATTAGGCCTTCGCCAAAGAGACCCTCTCACCTTTGCTATTTGTCTTATGCACTCAAGGACTCTCTTCTTTTATACACACATAGGTAAATAGGGCAAAATCATAGGTTTAATTTCGGAAAGTCGGGAACTTCAATCTCCCATCTCTTCTTTGCAAACGATAGCCTCCTCTTCTTCAAGGCAAAAATTGATGACTGCAAAAGTATCAAAACGTGCCTTCTCACTTACTCTTTTGCCTCTAGTCAACTCATTAATTTCGACAAATCGAGCATTACCTTCAGCCTAGTAGTCACAAAGAAAGACCGAGAGATTATTCAAAAAGAGCTTGGATTACAGATGGTTAACGGACATTGTGTGTATCTCAGCCTTACCACACATTCTATGAAAAATAAAGGCATGCAATTTGGTTATATCCGAGATTACATCATCAAAAAACTTATCTCCTGGAAGAATAAACATCTTTTCATAGGTGGGAGAGAAGTTCTTATCAAAGTTGTGATCCATGCCATCCCAACTTATTCCATGACTTGTTTAAAAATTCCTAAAAGCATCCTTGAGGATATCAACTAGGCATGTTGCAGATTCTGGTTGGGCGACAATGAGAATGACTCCAAAATTCATTGGTCCAACTGGAAATCGCTTTGTAAACCGAAGGATAGTGGCAGAATTGGTTTTCTCGACCTGGAAAGCTTCAACAAAGCTCTTCTTGCAAAGCAATTTTTGCGACTCTGGACAAATCCAAACTCTCTAGCAGGAAGAGTTATGAAAAACAGGTATTTCCCAAATTGTTCCATTATGGAAGCACGTGTTAAATCGAATTCATCTTATCTTTGGAGATCACTTGTTTGGCCGAAACCTTGTCGAAGAGGGAAGCACCACTAATGGAACCTGTCTTCTTGACTGTAATTCCGGGATGAGAGGTACAATCATTTGGAAACACTCAAATAATGGGAGTTCCATGGTTAAATCAGTCTACCTCCTTGAAACAGGCTACTTCAAGACTCCAGAGCACCAATCGAAGAAGCCCTCGGAGAATTGGAATAAGATGGTCTGGAATCTAAAAATTCCCCCCAAATTAAAATCTTTCTTTGGAGAACTCTTAAGGGATATATCCATATAGAACTCAACCTGAAAATTCGGAATATTGGAAAGTCGATTTTTTGTGAGAGATGTAAAATGAAAAAATGTACCACAGACCATTCAATTCTCTTCTGCCCTTTCATCAAAGATTTCTGGAAGGATATTGGTTTTTGGATACACTTGAAGAAATTCAAAGGGCTTCCTTTTCTGCAAATCTGTGGAAGATTATACAGCTCACTATCAAAAGAAGACTTCGAAACTTGGGGTGTCATGTCGTGGATGGTTTGGAATTTCCTCTGCTGTACCAGATATAACCTAGATGAACCTTTCAGGACTCCATCCCTTGCTGCGGCCTCTTCTCTTCTTACGGATTTTAAAGAGGTAAACTCGACATTGAACTATTGTAAGAAGCCCAAGGTTCCTCTCGTGTAACGCCCCGTATTTTTCCAGCCTTTTATTTAATAAATTACGAAGCGAATGTCGCTACCACCGTTTATATTATTAATATTATCAAGCGACTTCTCTACGATATCCGAATAATAGCCGCGAGGACGAATAGTGTAATTCGATAAATAACTCGCGGAGGACGATCGGAATAATTTATTCGACTCGGTAATATTTATTAATATCATAACGACGCGATTGGGCCGGGTTAATTATTTAAGCCCAGCCATTTTATTTAATTGGAGGATTGGGCTAAGAGGACTCTATTTATTTAATATGTTGGGCCAAATTAAGTAGGAGCCCACATGAGAATAAATAAAATAGCCCAACCAATTAATTTAGCAAGTCCATGTATATTTCCTTATTTAATTCGTAGTCATCGAATTAATTATCGAGATGAGGATTATAGTCTGGAAAATAATTATTTTAACACCGGCGAGATATATTATACCGATATTACCTCCGAGGCGAATTCTGGAGTTTAATTCCATTAAATGGGATGCCCAACATTTTCGACACACACATATATATATACACAATATGATGATCGATTTTTAATCGCGAGCCGATGGACATATGACCGAGTTGTTGGAAAAATTAATTCTCTACTTATCGATTTATTTAGCCATATTATTCCTATTTTAAAGATGAGGATTTAATTAAATATGGGAAGACCCATATTATTATTTTATGCTCAAATATTCATACGACGTCTGATTGAGACGATTCAAAATGCCAAGGCAAGAGATCGAAGAAAGAAAAATTGTCGTATTATTTATTTAATTATTGGATTGCAAGATCATAGGAAAATAATTTAATTAGTGATCATGGGATATATTATCTCAACCAATTATGTAGAGAAATGATTACTCTACCACCTACATGGAAAATTACCCACAAGGGTAATTGGTGGAAATGGGAATTTGAACCACTTAAGGGCAAATGTGGAAAGTAGGGTGGTTATCATTACAAGCTCTCAATCAAATCATGCAAAACTAGTTGAACACTCCACCCTCTCATAATCCCTCACCAAGATCGACACACCCTCTCCATTTATGTTGAAATCTTTTTATTTTATTTCTTGTAAATCATTTCACCCTCTCCACTCCATCTTCTCCAATAATTCCCTGCAACCTTTCTCTCTCTAAACTCCATTAAACCTCCATTAAAACAGCCCTTTGAAGCTTCCATATCCCACCCTTCCCCCACCTTTTGAGCCTCCATTTTTACATAAAGCTTATCTCCTCAACCTCCTCTACGCAATGACGTAAGAAGCCCTATGATCGGAGCACATTGACCTCAAGCACGAAGTGGAATCAAGCTTCAAGTAGGAGAAACGTAATCCCCACGAAGAGAGGAGCAAGAATATGCAAAGATCTAAGCTAGAAGACGTTGGAAGCAACTCGAAAATTTGAAAGAACTTTTGTGGCGATTTTCTCCCTTCAAGTAGATAATTTCTACACTCCCTATGACTTCCTTGTTATGAATATGTGATTGCATGTAGGATCAAGAAGTCACAAATTAAATTTTTAAGGGAGATGGTTTAGATGAGCATGCCTAGGCCTAAGCTTGATATATAATGCATATTGATGAGCATAGAACACATATATATGATTGCATGTTAGATCAAGCTTGAGAATCATGACCTTTCATGTTTAAAGTAGATATTCAAACTTAGATGGATCTGAAATTGATATATATGAAGCTTGGGGATGAGATAATGGCATGCATGTTGATAAACCATGTGTTGATGAGATTTGAGAGCATGCCCTGTTTTGGACAGAGATTAAAATGAGTACGGCTGATTATTGGATGGTTGGATTGAGATGATTTTAGAACTGTATAAACTAGAATGAGTTATGAATCTGTAGAATTTGGAATTTCATGAATCGGAGTTGTAAAACTCGAGTTATAAACATTTTAATAATATGTGGCAGATTCTGGCAGTTTAAATTGCACGGCCTTAAAATCTTATTTCTAGACCTTGGAAAAATCTGGTTTTTATAATATGAACTCCAGACATGTTAATTATTAATATGTATAAAAATCAGACCTTTTCACTAAGTAGATTAATTATTAAAAATTCGGGAAGTTGATAGCTGAAATCTGAAATTGCTGAAACTTAATTAGGAAATTGCTTATGATAGGCTTCACCGTTTTTAAATGAAAAATTGTTTTAACGAACCGTCACTTCGAGCACGTGCACTCTAAAATCTTGTTTTTATAAAATTAAAATCAGCCTCATTAGATGTCTAGATCAGTTTTGTTGTTATCTTGAAAATGGACTAGTTAACTAGGTAATAACTCATATTTTTGGACTTAGAATAATTGGATTAATTTTCAGATTTCACTAAAGTATTCTAAGGCCTAATTGTATAATCGGTTCACTTAGTTAATTAAAAATAATTTCTTAGGTTAATAATAAGTTGTTAACTAGATCACTAAATTCATTATCCTTAATTAATATCTAATATAGCATTTTGGTATGAACTTGTTAACTAGCTTAATAATTTGACTAAGTTAATGAATCTTGATTAATAAGATAAAACCTAGAAGTCTTTGAATCTAGTTCTTTATAAATTTCGAAATTGCATAATTTGTAATTGAGTAAATAATTGAATTAAGAGCTTAGATAATTATTTTAAGTCATACACATTGTAGTAATTTATTCGAACTTTAATTAGGTACTTTAATCTCCAAGAAGGAAGCATCAACTAGCGGTACTAAGTAATTGGATCCATCGAATCATTTGAGGTGGGCACTACTTTATCCTATCAAATGGTTTTTGCCAAATGCTTTTCCCAAAATGATTCTTTGTTTTAAAGGCATGTTACACCGCAAAATTGTTTTGGCACCGTATGATTATTATGATGATATGAATTGGTGGATGAATGATATACTTGGAGATGTGCTGGATCGGGGAAGTGGCTACCCCCGTGGTATTGTAAGCCTAATGCATTAGCCCGGATAGTAATAAGACTACCGGTTGGGTAAGGGTGATGAAACCTTACCGGGTAGATAGCGAGTGGCCACTCCTATCTTACCCCTTGTGATTATGTGGATCATGTTATATATGAAATGTTGATATGTTGGGAAAATGATTATGTGGTGCCTAATTGAGTGGGAGCTCCCAAGTGAGGAAAATGTTTTGTGCATATACATGAGGCTTTCAATAAAAAAACTTGTATTATGCATGAGTGTGCGGTGTTTTCATGATATATATATATGTATTTGTTTTCGGGACACCGTGACCACTGGGTACATTCATGTACTTAGCCCCTATGTGCGTTTTCCCTGCATGTAGGTACCGATTGATGAAGGTGAAGGTGACGTTATGAGGAGGGGATCGAAGGAGAAAACCGAAATGGATTCATATTTGTTTTAATTAGTCGGTTTGTACTAATTTCGAATCCATGTTGCTTTTGATCATATCTTTTGAATGGCATGTATTGCACCCCTATGATTACTTGGATTTATGATCTAAACTTCTTAAATCTCATTTTGTACTAAGCTCTCAAATACTTGAATGATTGATTCGCACTTCCTTTAAATCTTGATATGATTCGAATTCTTGAAGGCTTGGTTGATTAAATGCTAGTTCTTGAAACCTTTTATTATTTCTATGGTTCATTCTTGCCAAAAGCATGCTAATTGTTCTTGTTCTCCTAGCATGATTTAATTCGTTGGTTATGGTATCGAAGCGACGAGCTATGTCTTCATACATAGTCTCATTTGTACTTGCATTCTAAATTGAAATATGCCATTTTGCATTCTTTCAAGCATGACTTAAAATATTGTTCCATCATGCTTGCATCAATTATTTGACTCCATTTTCCGCTGCGAACTATTATCGCTTTTCCTTTCAAGCATATGTTAACTTATTGCCTCATCATGCTTGTAACTATTTAATTGATTCTAATCTCCGCTGTGAACTATTTATTTAAACCTCATTATCTTATTTCATTTTCGATCGATTCTTTACTTGCTTCCGCATGAATAAATATTTCTTCTTAAAACCACAACTTCCCTTAGCGTGCATTGTGTCGCACGTGGGACTGTCGCATAGGCCCAGTTTGGGGGCGCGACAGAAGGTGGTATCAGAGCGTAGGATTTATATTTAGCTCGATACCTTGACCTCTTAGATTCGAGGTTTCTATTTTAATGCATGCTTATTTGAATTCCATGATTTATTCATTTCTAACCTTGATTGGAATATTTGTTTAGTATGAGCATGCATGCCTTCTTGAAACACTTGTTGGAACTCCTTTGAAATTCCCATCACTTCTTCATGCTTGCTTTCTTGAAATAATCGTTTGAATTACTTATGAAAATCCCCCAAGTTCTTTATGCTCATCTTCTTGAAATAATTGTTTGGAATCCTTGTAGAATTTCCATGTTTTATCTATGCTCAACTTGCTTTCGACTTGACTCTTCTTTGGATCTTTTGTGAAACTTCTATGATTACTCTATGCCTATATATCTCTTGACTTGGTTGCTTCAAATCTATCTCTTACCTTGATTTCCTTGAAATCCATGCTTCGATTTAAAGAGATAGCAAATTCTGAGCCAAATTCTTTCTTATGCAAAACTTGAAACCTATGTTCTTCCTATGTTCTTGAAAACATGCC
Organism: Plectranthus barbatus; assembly: GCA_026898455.1. Classification (NCBI taxonomy): domain Eukaryota; kingdom Viridiplantae; phylum Streptophyta; class Magnoliopsida; order Lamiales; family Lamiaceae; genus Plectranthus; species Plectranthus barbatus. The sequence goes on along the minus strand of JAPKLW010001960.1, from coordinate 49,939 downwards.
ATCAATGGTATTATTTGGATTATATGAGAATTTGGAACCATTTTGTGTTCTTTGTTGGTTCGAAAATTGTGACCGTTGTTAAAGCTCGATCCCTCTCCATAACGCGCCACACCGTCATCAAACATCGAGGTACGCTTTTATGGGCTTAAAACTTTTTAAAATATTTGAGCATAAAGGTTTAATAGAAGCTTGATATTGTTTTAAAGGAGCATGATTTACGGTTTAAAGTACCACTTGGGAGCATATTTTGTAAATCGAAATATTTAATGAAAGCATGAGTTTATAAGAGTTGATGAGTTGAGATTCTATTATGATTGTGAATTACAAAGCATGAATTAGGAAAGCATGATTGGATATAAAACATGTGATTTCCTTAAATGATATGATATACACTTGGTGAATTATTATAGCATGATTATGTGGTAATTGAAACTTTGTGGTTACATTGATTTCGAGAATAAATAGAATTATTATCATGCATTGTTGGATTTTCTGTTTTTAGATTTTTATTAGGCTATTATATATTATGTAATGCGAAAGAATTTCGCGTTTGCATCGTCCGGATAACCTTAATATATATACTTAATCGTGATGGAATTCATCACAACCGATGTGAAACATCATACCTTAATACCTTTTATTTGTATTAATTAATTGATATTATTTCACACGACTAACCCAACCGATCTCGTTCTCGCAGCCATGTTTAGAAACGTGTTAGGACGACAAGTTCGCGAAGAAACACGCCGGAGGGTAATGCTCGATCTCTACTTCAACAGGAACTACGCCAACGAACCGAACGTTCACTCACTAGTCAACCAATTTTGCAACGATTGGGTTTCCGTGGAGGAATACGGGATCAACGATGCCCAAGCAATCGTAAGGCTCATGGAAATCTTACCCGTTGATTGGCGACCATGGGCTTGGGAGCAAGCAAACGACTTCCTACGAGCACTTGTGGAGCAAAACCTTGTGTTCGCCGATGCCGACGGATTCATGGAACGACTTTGGACCCAAGGCGACGAGGTGGGTGAACCACCAATTGGACCCTATGGCCCGGGACCTAGAATGCCACCCGGTTATGAAGAAAACGTAGTCGAATACGTCATGGATGGAGTCCGAGGAAGAGGAGTCCCAAGAGTCTACAAGGTCAACATCCAAGAGATGGATCAAGTGGAACAACCACACCAACCACCGGCTCAAGACGAAGCAATGGAAGCCGCCAATGAAGAAGAAGAAGACCCGGAAGAAGACCCCGAAGAAGAAGAAGACCCGGAAGAAGAGAACGGTGAAGAAGACGATCAAGGACAATTAGGACTCGACGACGACCCCATGATGTGGGATGAGATAGGAAACTTAAATGAATGGGAAGAGAACGACGAGGCCTTACTAGCCATGAAAGATGCACCACCGGGAAACAACGAAGGGAACTTGAATGGAGGTCTAGCCGAACCCGAGCTAGGGGTGGTAGGTCACGAGGCTCACGATTATGAGGATTGGAATTTAATCGACGAGGTGCAATATCAATTTGATCAAGATGCCGCAGCTCATTTACCGGCATGGGATGATAACGATGAAGTATTCCATCCGTGAAGAAAAGAAGCGATTCACCTTTTGACTTAGGATTAACGTAGCAATCCTAACTTAGTATTATTCCATATTTTGGGAAGTATTAAAAATGTAATCATGAATGATTAAACATTGTCGATCGATTCCAAAGGGAATCCAATTTTTGTCGTGAAGTAACGGAAAGGAAATCAAAATTTTAATCGACGTTGAGCTCCGAATTATCCATGTACTCATGGTGTGAATGAAGAAATTTTGAGGGAAAACGATTGAATATATATATATTCTCAAACGAATGAGTTATATAGCGGGTTATATTACAATAGATGAAGTTTGAATATATATATATACGACCGCCGTATGATAAACTTAAGAATTGAAGAAACAAATACGAGCAACTTCAAGTACGAGAAGGTCGATACGAGAAAACGGCAAGAATTCGCTAAATTTGGAGGCCACGGGATGCGGGAGACACAACAAACCGAGCCACCGCCGCATGCAACGACAGAGGCTCGGAAATAAGGCAAACCGCTGCGGTCAGGCCGCGGGAGAAGCCGCGGACCGCGCCGCGGTAGCCAATTCTCAGTCTGCAGCCGCGGTCTCCAACCGCGGGCGACGACAGGCCGAAAAACCCTCCGCCGCGGTCCCCAACCGCGGGCAACGACAGAGACCTCAAAACACGGCCAACCGCCGCGGTCGCCAACCGCGGGCAACGACAGAGACCCAAATTCCAGGCCAAATGCCGCGGTCTCACTGTGGGGCAGGACCACAGGCCGCGGCAGAACCCGAAAAGGGCTGAACCAGCGCCAAATCGAAGGGACCGGGTACACCGAGTTCGTACAACTCCGAATAACTCTAACATTCGATGCACTTTACTCCCATTACCCCAACACGATACATTTCTATGAATTACAAGCAAACGATGACAAATTGTACAAATCATAGTATGGGGAAAACTTTCGAATCGAGTCCAGAGGATCGAACTACGCATCGAGTCGTAATACCTAGAAAAAAAAATGATAGTAAGCTTGGAGGCGTATGAAAATACATTTATTGTATTAGTTAATCTTACTTTATCAAGGCAATTTATCGGAATGCGAAACGGGAAACGAATGGTAGCCGTGCATGCATAATGTTGTGATTTTTTTTTTAGAATTGAAATAAATAGCGAGATACGCTATAGCATGATAATACCATATGATTGATTGTAACCATGATGGATGATCAAGGAATACGCGAGTAATTGCATGAGAATTTTTATTTTTGCAAACTAATCCGTTATTCAACTGCGCTTGACATTTATTGTGCCTATTTTATAGAATGCCGCCAAGAGGCCGACCCCGTATGAGAAATCTTCATGAAGTCCATGAGGAAGAGGATGAGGAAAATGAGGAGGAGGGGGGAAGAGAACAAGAGGCATCACCTCCTCCTCCACCTCGAAAGATTGGGGAAATATTTTCTGAACAAAAACCGCCTACTTATGACGGTACTGGAAGCCCCGAGAAAGCCGCCATCTGGGTGCGGGGCATGGAACGAATCTTTCGCTACCTCCAATGCACCGAAGAGGAGAAAATGATCTGTATGCCTTATCAACTACAAGGCAAAGCAGATTATTGGTGGGAGAGCCATCTGAGCACCCTCACTGACGAGGAGGCTGCTACTGTTACTTGGGAAGAATTCAAAGCCGAACTATATGAGAGGTACGTCCCGGAAACGTACCAACTGAGCAAGGAATAAGAATTCATGAATCTGAAGCAAGGAAGGGACACCGTACAAGAGTACGACCGTAAGTTCTGCGCACTGTCGCGATATGCATCGGAACATATCGATACGAATTACAAGAAATTGAAAAGGTTTCGATCCGGACTGAGAAGGGAAATTCAGACTGCACTAGCTTGCTTGGAGGGACTGACATACAAGTCCGCTCTGAGGAGGGCAATGGCAATAGAGGCAACCTTGCCTAAAAATACATCGGTGCAAGCATCTTCAAGTCAACCACCTCGACAGGATAACAAGAGGAGGTTTGAACACCCTTCACGTCAAGGTTTCCGACATAACCACCAAGCCATAAGAGGCCTTGGCAAGGAAACCAGAGGTTCCAATCTGGGAACCAACACTTCCAGAGAGCACCCCAGACTAACCGTGCTCCTGCCCCTATCAGAAGCAACTGTAATCGTTGTGGGAGAGACCACCTAGGTCGAGAATGCATGGCCAGGAATAACGTTTGCTACCAATGTGGGAGAGTTGGACATTTTGCTGCAAGGTGTCCGAACAATGGACACAATAACTATAATCGGAACCCTCCGCCGATTGGAGCAGGACAAAATAGGCCGCAGCCACCCAGAAGAAATGCTCCTCCACAAAATCAGAACTGGAACCAAGCGCCACAACTACCACCACAGGCCAACCGTCAAGGGAGAGCCTTTTGTCTGACTCAGGGAGACGATGCAGAAAAGGATGCCGAGAACCTCACAGGTATCTTCCAGATTTCAAGTATGCCTATCATTATATTATTTGATACCGGAGCCTCGCATTCTTTCATCTCAAAAGCATGTGTAGATCTACTTGAACTGAAAACTATAAGGAAAGAGAAAGCCTTAGACGTAGTGACACCTACAGGAGAAACAATACCCATAGAACAATGTTGTCCAAATGTGGAAGTCAAACTAGGAAGTGATCATATCTCAATCGAAAACCTCAACGTTATGGACATGGCCGACATCGATGTCATTATGGGTATGGATTGGCTAACCAAATGCAAAGCGATCATTGATTACAAGGAGAGGAAGGTTTCGTTCACAGACTCCACCGGGAAGATCATTAACTTCTATGGTTTTAGCAAGAGGCGAAGAGTACCCGTTGTGTCGGCACTAAGTGCAATAAGAGAACTGAATAAGGAAGGAAGCCAAGCTTACCTTGTTTGGCTCGATGGAGACGAAAGCAAGAAGAAAGAGATACAAGATGTCCCCATAGTTCGAGAATTTGAGGATGTATTTCCCGAAGAACTACCTGGATTACCACCGGACCGTCAATTAGAGTTCACGATCGAATTAGAACCCGGAGCAGCACCAATGTCAAAAGCACCGTATAGAATGGCACCAAAAGAACTACAAGAGCTGAAGGCTCAGCTGCAAGAACTTTTGGATCTTGGATTTATAAGACCCAGTGTTTCGCCCTGGGGAGCCCCGGTGCTATTCGTCAAAAAGAAAGACGGATCACTAAGAATGTGCATCGACTATAGAGAGCTAAACAAACTAACGCTGAAGAACAAGTATCCCCTACCTAGAATAGATGACCTATTCGATCAACTCAAGGGAGCCGGAGTCTTCTCAAAAATTGATCTCAAATCCGGTTATCATCAGTTAAAGGTTCGAGCAGAAGACGTTCCAAAAACCGCTTTCCGTACAAGATATGGACACTATGAATTCACGGTGATGCCGTTTGGGTTGACAAATGCCCCTGCGGTATTTAAAGACCTGATGAATCGAGTTTTCCACCCATACCTTGACAAATTCGTCGTAGTGTTTATCGATGACATCTTGATCTACTCTAAGGGGAAGGAAGAGCATCAAGAACATCTTCGGATCGTCCTAGAGACACTAAGAGCCGAGAAATTGTACGCAAAGTTTAGCAAGTGTGCATTTTGGCTCAAGGAAGTTATGTTCTTAGGGCACGTCATATCCGCCGAAGGGATAAAGGTCGATCCTAACAAGATCCAAGCAATACAAGAGTGGAAATCACCTAAGAATCCGAATGAAATCCGGAGTTTTCTAGGCTTGGCAGGCTACTACCGACGTTTCATAGAAGGATTCTCGAAGATAGCAAGGCCAATGACCCAACTACTGAGAAAAGGTGCGAAGTATGAGTGGTCAGACGCTTGTGAGAAGAGTTTCCAAAAGTTGAAGGAGCTACTGACCACTGCACCCGAACTAGCTGTACCTGAGGATGGAAAAGACTTCGAGGTCTACACAGATGCGTCAAAGAATGGATTAGGATGTGTGCTAATGCAAGGTGGGAAGGTGATAGCATATGCTTCCCGACAATTAAGACCACACGAGCTTTTCTATCCGACGCACGATCTAGAACTAGCCGCTGTGGTACACGCACTTAAGATATGGAGACACCATTTATATGGTGTTAAATGTGCAATATTCACAGATCATAAGAGCTTGAAATACTTCTTCGAGCAGAAGGAGCTAAACATGAGGCAACGACGATGGTTAGAGTTAGTCAAGGATTATGACGTAACAATCAACTACCATCCCGGAAAAGCCAACAAGGTTGCCGATGCCCTAAGCCAAAAAGGCTATGCGAGTGCAGCTTATTTGACTGCATCTGAGGACTTGATCAGAGAGTTCGAAAAACTCGGACTTGAAGTCATTATACCAAGTTCAAAGGAAGAAAGTGGAAGTCTAGCCGCCATGGTAGTAATTCCCGAACTGAGATAACGGATCATTGACCTACAAAGGCAGAGCAAATCGTTAGAAAAGATCCGAGTAAAAGTTCGACAAGGCCAAGAGGGAGACTTCACCGAGGCACCAGATAATGCCTTACTGTTCAAAGGAAGAATTTGCATACCCGAAGACGAGGGTCTAAGGAAAGAGATTATGAAGGAGGCGCATGACACTCCGTATACCGCTCACCCCGGAGGAAACAAAATGTATCAAGATTTGAAGCAATCATTTTGGTGGGAAGGAATGAAGAAAGATATATCCGAGTATGTGGAGAGTTGTCTGATTTGCCAACAAGTCAAAATGCTACATCAACGCCCGTACGGTAAATTGCAACCGTTAGAAATACCCGAGTGGAAGTGGGAGCACATAGCTATGGATTTTGTAACCGGTCTGTCAGCGACACAGAAAAAGAATACGAGCATATGGGTAATTGTCGATCGACTGACCAAGAGCGCTCACTTCTTACCAGTTCAGATAACATATGGAGCTGAAAAGCTAGCACAGATCTACGTGCGAGAAGTAATCCGACTGCATGGGTTACCAAACTCCATCACCTCCGACAGAGATGCCAAATTCACTTCCAGATTTTGGATGAGCTTGCAAAAAGAACTGGGGACTCAACTAAATTTCAGCACTGCTTATCATCCTCAATCAGATGGACAATCCGAAAGGACGATTCAAGTCCTAGAGGACATGTTGAGAGCAGTCATACTCGATCAAGGAGCGAATTGGGAGCGAGTCCTACCACTAATTGAGTTTGCCTATAACAACAGTTATCAGTCGACCATCAAGATGGCACCGTTCGAAGCACTATACGGTAGGAGGTGCAAGTCACCTCTCTACTGGGACGAGGTAGGCGAGAGAAAGGCACTTGGCCCTCAAGCGGTAGAAGATATGATTAAATCGGTCCGTGAGATCAAACAAAGGATCAAGGAAGCACAAGACCGACAAAAGTCGTATGCCGACACCCGCCGCAGTGAATTGAAATTCAAAATAGGGGATAAGGTCTTCTTGAAGATATAACCCTCGAAAGGAGTGACTCGCTTTGGGATGCACAGGAAATTGAAGCCAAGATATGTAGGTCCGTTCGAGATCCTTGAAGAAGTGGGCCCGGTAGCTTACCGATTGGCCCTGCCACCAAACATGGGAGACATTCACAACGTGTTTCACGTATCTCAACTCCGCAAATATGTATACGACCCTAGACATGTTATCCATCATCATGAGGTGAATGTACAACCGGACCTCTATTACCGTGAGACGCCAGTAGCAATCCTCGATAGAAAAACTCAAGAGTTCCGCACGAAGAGTATACCGATAGTGAAAGTATTGTGGAAACATCACGATGTTGAAGAAGCTACGTGGGAACTCGAAGAAAAGATGAAAGAAAAATACCCCGAGCTATTTCAGTAGACGTTCAATTTTCGAGGACGAAAATTTTTGTAAGGTGGGTAGGATGTAACGCCCCGTATTTTTCCAGCCTTTTATTTAATAAATTACGAAGCGAATGTACCTACCACCGTTTATATTATTAATATTATCAAGCGACTTCTCTACGAT
>JAPKLW010001960.1:21284-41959 GCA_026898455.1 Plectranthus barbatus | reverse complement strand
CGTGCATTGTGTCGCACGTGGGACTGTCGCATAGGCCCAGTTTGGGGGCGCGACATCTCGGCTTAAGAAAGTGGATTCCACCAGCAATCGGATCTTATCATCTTGATGTGTGTTTCCATCTAGAGCTCAATCTGTTCGGTATTGGAGCAGTGGTTAGAGATGATAATGGTTCCATCAAAGCAGCCCTCGCTACGCAAATTTCAAAACCGTTGTGTTCTGCCGAAGGAGAATTTATTGATGCTTTCTTTGGCATTGGTCTTTGTGTCCAAGAACAACTCGGCCCGGTGCAAATCTTCCTCGACTCTCACCAAGTTGCAAACGACCTTCAGAGAGAAGAACCTTCAGTTTTCTTTCCTAAATTCATGGTCGACACTCTTCACGAACTTAAAGTCTTTTATTATTGGCTTTTATATATCTAGGGGTGACAATTTTTTATACGATCCGATAATCCGACACGAATTTGCACGATAATAATTGATATAAATTGATCCGATAAGAATTCGGATCCTTATCAGATCGATACAATAAGAACACAAAAAATTCGAATCGGATTCGGATCGAATACGGATCAGATCGGATAATCCATAAATCGAACCAGATTCTGATCGAATTCGGATAATACATTAAAAATTATAAAACAAAATATTATTTATTTATTTATTAAAATTTAATAATTAATATGTCAACTATTATATTTTTAGTTTTTTATTTTTTTACAATGTATTGGATAGTTTTTTCATTTATAGGATTGTAATCGGATTGGATATTTATCAGCTTCTCGTCGGATCGGATCGGACCGGATCAGATTGGATTGCATCGGGTAACGGATCGGATCGGACCAGATACAAATTTAACATTTCTTATCATTTTGGATACGAATTTAGTCTTAATGGATTGTATAATTGACGGATCAAAACGATAAGGATCCGTTCCGCACGATTTACCACCCCTATAGACAATCACATTTTCAATTATTAGAGTTTTTATTTATTATGTTCATCTACTCATGTACTAGATTTTCAAAAGAACAATGATTTTCTTAGCACGCAAATTCAAGTTTAAGTATTATGAAGTTTAGAGTTTATATACGTTCATTAAAAGTATGTATTTTGAACAATATGGAAGATTGATGATCCTTTACATAGAGGATTACATATGTTAGAAACTGAGTTTTAGAAACTAAGTTTCAGTGTACCCTTTATTTAATGTTTTGGTGTGTAAAAAATGACTTCTAAGTTTCTAGTATGTTTCTTCATGTAATCCTTGTATAGGATGAATCAAGTTGTAATAAAAACTAGAAACTGGAAGCTGAAGATCGAGCAGACAGAATCTTAGATCTAAAGGGCGAAATTGTTAGAAGACAAGAATCAAGTTTCAGAACTTAAAGTGAAGACGCCGAGAAACTTGAAATTATCGAAGTCAAGTTTGAGAACTTGAAACTTAAAGTGCACAAAAAGTCAGTTTCGGGAAACTGACTTTTCACTTAAGGAAGCGAAAACTTAAAACTTGAAATTGGAGAATTTCAGTTTTCAATTTCAGAACTTAAGTGCACGTGAAAAACAAGAAGACATAAGGAATCCGAAGCGAAACTCAAAGTATGAATCAAGATTCCTTAAATTGTCGATCAATCAGTACGAGAAACTTAAACTTAGATTTCTCGGACTGAAACTAAGTCTGACAAGGGCAGGTGAAAAGTACACTGCCAAAAGTGAAAAGCAGATCTCAGAGCAAAGCAGAGTAGAGCAGAGCAGTACAGAAGAATGGCTGTGATTGGATGACTAAATCCATGTCTCTAACGAATCTTTTCTATCTCTAACGGGCAGAATTCAAATTGTCGAACACATCTGCCTATAAATACCCGACAACCATTTCGGAGAAGTGCAACTGAATTTTTCAAAAAGTTAAGGTGAAACTCTGCCAAAAAGCCCTCTCAAACTCTCTGATTTTTGTGTCTTTCTAAGTCATGAGGCTTGATTCCTTAACTGAAGCCATCAGAATATTTCGTGTTTCTGAACACGAGACTTAAGCTTTCGAAGCTTAAGTTACCTACTTGGTGTTTATTACATTTCAAGTAATAAAAAAACACATCAGTCAGTATTCTACTCTGGAATACTGATTCCGACGGGCTTTGCCAACCAACTGAAGTTCTGGGAAGAAATGCAAACATCCACCATCCAAATTGAAGGCTGCGAGGTGCATCCTCACTTCAAGTCTGAACAATGAGCATATCAAATTTTCTGGGCGAGTGACCTAGCAGATCGAAGGACGGAGGTTTCCAACGGGCTAGCCTAGATCGTGAGAAGCTTTGTAATCTGAACCTTAATGGATTCCCGATTAAGTTCGGAAGATTAGACATAGGATTTAATGCTCCAAGCCACTATAAAATATCTTGAGTCGATTTATTGCTCTCTTTAAGTTTCTGCATATTAAGTTTTCGTACTTATTTGAAACCTTCAATACTTTCTAATTATTGAAGTGTATACCTGAAATCTGAATCTTAAACTTACTATGAGCTTAAAACCGAGTTTTTTGGAAAACTAAAAATTGAGTCTGAAAGTCAGTTTTCAGGAGTGTAAATCAATTTAATACTTCCGCGGCATTCAATATATCTCTGATTTTGGGACCAACAAGTGGTATCAGCACCGGTCGTCCTTACAGGCTGGTCGTTGCTAAGTCGCTTAGGACCGAATCTATATTCCTTGCACTTGTTTTTTGTGTTAGCTTAGGGCTTGCAAGATGATGAACATTACAAAACTTCCTAAGTACTCCGCTGAGAAGTACAACACATGGAAGAAGAGGTTGCTGATTATGCTGAAGAATATCCACCCGAAGATGGCCGAGGTGATAGCAAACGGACCTCTGAAGATCACGAAGGTCAATGTCCAACTCGGTGGAACCGACGGCCCAGAGATCATGGAGAAGCCGTACACTGAATGGACAACCCAAGATAAGGCGCACACTCAACTTGACCCAACAGCGCATGAACTAATTCTAGCATCCCTACCAGAGTCCTTGGTTGAAGAAGCTTTGGAGTATGAAAATGCAAAAGAAGTATGGGATTTCCTTGGCACTCTATGCCAGGAAACTGACCAGATGAAACGCAATAAGCTACAAAATTGCGTTGATAAGTATGAATCATTTCAAATGCTTCCTGATAAAAATGTAAAATCAATGGAAGCTAGATTCAACGCCATAGTATGCGAACTGAAGAATCTTGGGAGAGAGTATACAGTGGCTGATCTCAATGCCAAAATTCTCTCAAAAATGCCCAAAGAGGACTGGTTCGTCAAAGTTATGAGTCTAAAGGAGAACGACTTATCCAAGATGACTACCAAGGATGTCTTCGCCCAACTGCAAGCACATGAGTGGGACATCCAAATGGTGAACAGAAATAAAGCTGTTCGTAGTGCAAGCTCACCAGCAACAAATGAAGATGATGCGGCCTTGTTCGTGAAAAGGGACTTTAAGAGGAGACCACATAAGCCCTATCAAGCTGATAAATCATGTGGTCAAGCCTCTATATCAAAAGCTGCTCCTACAACTTCATACTCGCAGAAGAAGGAAGAAGAAAGCTTAGTTGCTGAGCTGGAGGAGCAGATGCGAAAGTTGACAAAGCTCCTTGAGAAGACCAAGGCTAAAACTGAAAGTTCACAAGGAGGTGACCAAAAGTTCAGTGAAAGGCCACCTAAACCTTGCTTCGAATGCAACTCTCTAAGTCATCTCAAGTACAAGTGTCCCCTCGTTGACAAAGAAGAGAGAGAAATATTAAAAAGATCTTCGAGAAAAAAGCGTTTAAAGCTATAGCAAAGGCCATGCTTTCTCAAACTGAAGTTTCGGATATTCCTGACAATGATGATGGCTATTACACGTCAGGTGATGAGTCAGAGGAGGATTCCCTCTTGGTGTTCATGGCTGCCTTCGGAGAGGATGTCTCAGATGCAGAAGTTGAAGAACAAGAAACTGAAACTGAGAAATTGGTAACTGATTCTAACTTAGTTTCTAGTTCTTCTGCATTCATTCCCGAGGACACTGAATCTATTTGCTCGGATTCAGATGATATCACTCTTGAAATCCTTTCAAAAGAGTTTTAAAAATTTTATGAATTAAAAAACATTTCAGTAGGTGAAAACTCCTCATTGAAACTCCAGGTTTCAAATTTGACCAATGAGATTGAGAAATCGAGGTCACTCAGTGAGGAATTGACCAACTAAGAGAAGAACATTTCGTTTAGCTAAAAAAATTTCAAAATATTTATGAGGAATGTGATTCCCTTAAATAGAAAGTTGCTAGTGATCAAAAACTGATTTGCTCACTATATTCGAGCACTAGCAAAGTTTCAGAAGCCCTAAACATGCAGAGATATCCCAGTGATAAATCAGGGTTAGGTTTTTCTGAAAACATTTTAAGAAATCATGCATCCACTTCTGAAACTGGAAAACTGAATGATCATCATTTTAAAGGAAATTCCAGTTTCGAAGTCAAGTTGTTAGGTAAAGGAGTTGTTCAAAACTCCATTTTGGCTGATTGGGATAAAGGGAAAAAGTCAGTTCCCAAACTGAAAATAAACTCAGTTTCAAAACTGAATAATCCTGAAAGGAAGCCAAATAAGCCTAAGAAACTGACTAAGCAATATGTTCCTATTGCAATGAAGTCAGTTTCAGCAACTGAAATTGAGTTTGGAAAAAGTCAGTTTCACGTCCGTATTTCAGAAATTCGAGGTCCTTTAATCATAATTCATATGAAAGAAGGATTCATCCAAGTAGAGGGAACAACTACTTGTGGTCCGAGCCCAACTAAATTTTGTTTTCAAGAGCTAGGGAGACTTCACATCCGGGACTAAGATTCTGAGACTCGAACAGGAACTTAGTTTCCAGGAACTCAGTTTCTAAGAACTCAGTTTCTAGGAACTCAGTTTCCAGAAACTCATCTTCCGAAAGGAGTTCACACACACCCACCATTCCTTCAAACATGCATCCAAACAACATACATTATTTTAGAAGGAAGAGTAAGGTGGAGAGGAATTCACCGAAGCTTAAGGTCAAAAAAGTTTTGATTCCCAAAGGGTGGATCCAAAATACTAACACCGAAGGACCCGTAGAAGCTCGGGTACCTAGAGTCTAACTTTCTCTGTGATGCAGGTACAGGGACACCAGAGTCAGCTCCAGAAGAAGAAGAGAGCTTGGATTCTGGATAGTGGATGTTCCGCACATATGACGGGAGAAAGAGACTTACTCTCAAAGCTGGAAATAGCAAGAGGACCCCCTGTGGTATTTGGTGACAATTCAATAGAGAGAGTCATTGGCAAAGGATGCGTGGAATACAATGGACTCACTATGAAGAACGTATACATAGTTACTAATCTCAACTACAACCTGCTGAGCATCAGTCAACTGATTGAGAGCGGATACGAGGTGATATTTGCCAAGTCTCAGTGCCAAATCAAAGACAAGGACTCCAAGGAGATCATCCTCAGAGGAATCAGAAAAGGAGGACTCTACGTTATGGATTGGGAGAGTGGTCAAGCTGACACTTGCCTTGTCGCAACAAGCTCCCAGAACGGCACAAATTGACTCTAGCATACGAGATTGAGCCACCTCAACTTCAACTCGATTTGACATCTTGCGAAACACAACTTAGTTGAAGGATTGCCGAAAACTGGATTCAAGAAGGACTGAGTTTGCAAAGCATGCCAGATGGGAAAGCAAACCAAAGCGTCATTCAAGAATTGTCCTATAACGGAGAGCACAGGCCGGATACTGGAGCTGCTTCACACGGATCTATTTGGACCTGTCAAGCCACCCACAATCGGAGGAAAAAGATTTACTCTTGTAGTCGTTGATGACTACTTGAGGTACACTTGGGTGAGGATGATAAAGACTAAAGACGAGGTCAAGCTCCAGCTTCCAGAATTGATAATGAGAGTTCAAAATGTCAAAGGAGTGACAGTGAAGCGGATAAGATCAGACAATGGAATTGAGTTCTGCAATGGACCCTTGATGGACTTCTGCGCAGACATCGGGATTGCTCAAACAAAGTCAGCCCCGAGAACACCTCAACAGAATGGCCTTGCTGAGAGAAGGAATCGCACACTCAAAGAAGCAGTAAGGACCATGCCCACTGAAGCCAGTTTAGGTGAAGGATACTGGGGAGAAGCCTTGATGATTTCGTGCTACATACAGAACAAAAGTGCCATCAACAGTCGTCATCACAAAACTCCGTACGAGGTCTACAATGGATGTAAGCCTTCACTTAATCATCTTCGTGCTTTCGGTTCGCCATGTTACATCCACTATAACGGAAAGTCAAAATTGAATACCTTCAGTCCCAAAGCTGATGAAGGGGTGTTCCTCGGATATGGACATCCTTCATATAAAGGATATAGGGTACTCAACAAGACTACATGACTTGTGGAAGTAACATGCAATGTGGAATTTGATGAGTTTGTTCTAGTGCGCACGACCATGAAAGAACTGGAACTTGATACTCGTGAGATCAAGGATATCAATTAGAAACTGAGTTCTGAAAAAGAAGATACTAATGCAGTTTCTTAGACTAGATCTATGAACGAAATGTCAAGTACTCTAGAGGTTTTGGCTGGATTGCAACCTGCCGAAGAGGCCAGTGATGATATAGTTCTTGCTGAGGCCATAGATTCTCTAACTTTAAATGCAGGCACTAATGAAGGGGGAACACAAGATGGAACTCAAATTGAAAATGCCCAAGCTGTAACTAAAAATGGAGCTCGAACTGGAATTGCTGAAAATGACGATGCCCAACATGAAGAAGTCATTCCTAAAGATCAAGAAAAGGAAACTGGAAATGGAGGATCAAATGAAACTAACAATACAGTTTCTGTGCAGGACCCAGTTTCAGTTTTGGAAGATCAAGTTTTAAGAGAGGGGGAACTGACTTTGGCTGAGTCAAATCTAAGCTCTGTTCCAGTGTCAGGAACTGACTTTCCAGGATCATCTACTCAACTTATTGAAGTCAGTCAGTTGCAGAAGCCAAGGTGGTTGAGATATCATCTTGAAGATGTAGTGTTGGACAACATCGCAAACCCCGTTCGCACACGCCTGTCCTATTTCATTTCTCCACAATCATAGCCAATGAAGATTGTTGATGCCCTAAAATCCACAAACTGGATTAATGCCATGCAAGAAGAATTGACTGAGTTCAAACGCAACAACGTATGTTACTTGGTGGACATACCAACTCACCAAGCTGTTATTGGAACAAAATGGGTTTTCAAAAACAAGCGAGATGAAATTGACACCATTGTGAGAAACAAAGCAAGACTAGTTGCAAAAGGTTATGCTCAATGTGAAGGAATAGATTTCAATGAAACTTTTTCTCCAGTTACAAGACTTGAAGCCATCCGATTGTTTCTAGCTTATGCCGCACATTACAACTTCACAATTTTTTAGATGGATGTGAAGAGTGCATTTCTGAATGGGGAACTGAAAGAAGAAGTCTACGTTGAACTGCCCCCAAGCTTTGAAGAAGGAAACCAAGTTTACAAACTGAGAAAGACTTTATATGGGTTGAAGCAGACACCCAGAGCTTGATATGAGACTCTGTCTCAGTTTCTTCTCAAGAATGGTTTCCAGAAGGGAAAAATCGACACAACCTTGTTCAGAATCAAGGATGGAACTGACATTCTATTAGTTCAAATATATGTCAATGACATCATATACGGTTGCAAAAACTTAAAGTTATGCGAGAGGTTTTCCCAGCTGATGCAAAGTAATTTCTATATGAGTATGATGGGCAAGATGACTTACTTCAAGTTATTCACTCTGACGGAGGAATCTGCATCAATCAGAATAAGTATACCATGGACTTGATCAATAAGTTTTGTCTAGAGAAAACTAAGCCCTTGAGGATTCCTATGAGCCCCAGTGCTCAGATCAATCTTGATGAAGAAAGAGAAGAAGTATTCCCACCGAGCTATAGAGGAATTATTGGATCTCTATTATATCTGACTGCAATCAGGCTGGATATTTTTTATGCTGTCGGTGTTTGTGCTAGATTTCAAGCAAATCCCAAGAAGTCGCACATGGATGCTACTAAAAGGATCGTGAAGTACCTTAAAGGAACTGAGTCCTTAGGTATTTGGTACCCCAAAACTGACGAACTGACTCTCAATGCCTATTCAAATTCAGATTTCGGAGGTTGCAGAATTGATCGGAAGAGCACAAGTGGAACTTGTGAGTTCCTAGGCCACAAGTTGATTAGTTGGTTTAGCAAGAAGCAGCATTCCATAGCTACTTCAACCACTGAAGCTGAATATGTAGCCGCTGCAAGTTGCTATGCTCAAGTTCTGTGGATCATGCAACAATTACTCGATTAAGAAGTTGAAACTGGGTGCTGATAACTGCAGAACAGCGTAGCAAATAATATTTTTACACCCTAAGGTGGTCGATCCCACAGGGACTGTGCAACGAACTATCCAAAGTACTAGCCTCAATTTCTAGAACATAGAAGTTTGAGGGTTTTGAAAAAGGGATTTTTTGTTTTGGAATTTAAAGATGACTATGCGATAAAATAAAGGGTTTAAAAGCAATTAAAGAAAGCACAGATCCTAGGGCAGACAATCTAATCATCAACATACAATTTCAATCTACTCAGCAATTGGGAAACAATAGATTTTAATGGATTAAATTCCTTGGTCTGATCTTAATTACTAAACAATGACTTTATCCTCTCGGTCTCAAGAACACAAATTTAGTTAATCTCAATAATCATCTAATTAATTCCTATTCAAGTTTCTTCCTTTTAAGACAGAAAACAAACATATTTAATTCTCTCATCCTATTAACAATCTTTACCTCTCGGTCCTTCGATTGATAACTTTAAACCTAGACTTAAATTCACCTCTCGGTCCTTCTTTCAATCTAGATTATTAAATTAATCGCAGACAATTAAACCATGCCATAACAGTTGATTTCAATTATGCATGCATCATAAAAGATAAATCATAACCCTAGAACCTGTCAGGGTTCTAGCCACAAAACATGACTAGAAATAAAACAAACATATTATTACCTCAATAGTTGAGATATGAACTTTCAAGTCTTGTAAAAACTCCAATGCCAATTATTCTAAGTGTCAAAAGCTCTGAAAAACTCTGTAAGAACTCTCTAATTTCGTGCATAATAAAGAATATTTATAGAGGAGAGAAAAAGACCTAAACTAGGTATTGGGCTAAAATAACAAAAGTTGCCAAAGCAGGTGAAAACAGCTTTCTCGGGCATCTGTGTCGATCGACAGGCACTCTGTCGATCGACACACACAGCAAGTCAAAATCTGAGATTGTTGCTGTGTCGATTCCCATCTTTGTTCTCCCTGTCGATCGACAGGGAGCATCTCGATCGATAAGGCTGCAAGTGTAGAGCTCTTCTTCGATTCTGTGCCCTCGATCGACATCCAACCTCTGTGTCGATCGACAGAATGAATTTCGATCAACACAGAGGTCCTGTTTCAGGATTTTGGCTTTGTTTTCCAACTTTGGTCGACTACCCATGTGTCAATCGAAGCGGCACTCCATGTAACTCGGCTCTTTCATCATTTCACCTCTTTTTTGCCCTATATACTTGCAAAACCGACCATGAACGGCATAACATCCTCTAAAGTAGTCTCATGCACAAAAATAACTAAAAACATAATAAAATGCACTTGAAACAATGGAGAAAAATATATATAAGTGAGCAATAATATGAGCTTATCAGGTGCGTACCAATTTATTGTGATAATAGCAGTGCTATGTGTATCACTAAAAACCCAGTTCATCACTCAAGAATGAAGCACATAGATATCCGTCATCTCTTCATTAGAGATCACATTGAGAAGAAGGATATCTCTGTAGAATATATAAGAACTGAAGATCAGTTAGCAGACATCTTCCCCAAACCACTTCCAGAAACCCGATTCAAGAAATTGTGTATCAAACTTGGATTGCTTGAGTTTGATGAGATCTCAATCGAAGAGGAGTAGTTGCGGACTAAAGCTGAGTCCCAGCTCTCAGTTTTCAGTATCTAGAGTTCTTACTAAATCAAATCTTAAGTAAAGTGGAGAAGATGCGGATTAAAACTGAGTCCCAGCTCTCAGTTTTCAGCCTTATAAAATTTCAATTTTGATTTACTCAAGATCGATGAAATCTAAATCAAAGAGGAGTAGTTTCAGATTAAAACTGAGTCCTAGCTCTCAGTTTTCAGTTTCTGGATTTCATACTAAGTTTTCAGTTTATGATTCTATACTTAGCCATTTTTATCAATAAGTGGTATTAAGTAGTATTGGCATAGAAACTGAAAAACTGAATTTCTAGAAAACTAAGTTTTCAGTTTTCGGGTTTCGGATTTCTTGAAGAAAGGTTGCAGACTAAAACTAAGTTCAAACTCAGTTTAGAAACTGAAACGCAAGTCACTTTTCAGTTTTAAGTACGAGAGGCGGGAAGATTTGAAATTCAAATATTGACTTATCCCATACATCGCATTAAATGTACGACAGGAGCGGACCAATCCTGGTGTACCACGTGTCACACCCCGCTCTTCCACGTCAGATCGGGTCAGAGCTATCCTACAGACGGTAAATCCAAGCCCTTAATCGTGAAAAGTGACTCGATCCAGACCGTCCAAACCCAAAGTCGAATTCTATAAATAGACGAATGATTTAGACGGTTACAGTTTATGCTACATTTCCATTTCTGAATATACTCGAACCCTTTCAAATCCAAAAAAACCCTCAGTGCATTCATTGTAATCCCGGCCAAAATTCTTTCATTAACTCTCAATAATCAACACTCAATATGCCTAAAAGAACGACTGCCTAGAACTCAGAACAAGGCACATCCACTTCTGGTCGTGATGAATCTCAGTCTATTGATCACTTCATCCCGTATGCTGAACTGCTGAAATTAGCCAAGGATGATCCAGAGAGGCTAACCCCATAGTAGAGAAGGGCTGCCCAAGTGCACAAGGAGAAGATTCTGTTCTTGGAAGAGGCAATGAAAGTTTGTCCCGACCCTCGTCTGGGAAAGAAATTAAGGAGTGAAGACTTGATTTTCTTCTTAACTATCTATCCGAAGAGGTTCCATTCGTACATGGTGGCGGAGTTCTATACCAATGTCGTGGTGGCATCTCACAAGAGGTCGTTTGGTACCTCTGTGGCTGGAGTTCCGATCAGAGTTCATCCTGGACTGCTGAATCAAGTTTTCTATCTAAGGAAAAATGGTACCCAGATTCCCACCTATCTACGAGGAGGCGGAGCCTAAGCCGCTCATCATCACATAGAGAACCTCTGGAGAGAGTAGAAGAAGGATTCTGTTCAGAATGCCTGGAAGGTGAACCACAAGAAAAAGTACTCTGTTCTGATGGCCCTGGATGATGAAGTCGAAGGGAATTGGGCCAAGTTCTTGTTTGAGAGGTGATCGCTGTTAAAATTAACAGTTTTATTATAATATAGCGATGCAAATAAATTTATAAACCCGAAGGCTAGTCGAACCCACAGGGATAGTGCGATGAAATCATCTCATGTACTGGACACAGTTTATCAATTCTTTGTTTGAGTGAACCAATTTTTAGAAGAGGGTTTTTGTTTTGAAAAACAGAAAATAACTTTTGGAATAAAATTCAATAATAAAAAGCACAGATTCTAGGGAAATCAACCTATCCAATCCAACATGTATAAACAATCAATCCAAACCCAAAATAATCATTAAGGTGGGGAATCTGTTAAATTGGAATTAATTCCTTTGTTGGGCAATTAAAACCTAGATTACTAGAAAGTGAATTTTACCTCTCGGTCTCAAGAACACTAACTAGTCAATCTCAATAAAGATACAGATTTGAAAACCCTACAACTAATTCTTCCTTTTGGGACAGAAAACAGTTGTATCAAAATTCTATTTTCCTATTATTAATTATCTCCTCTCGGTCTCAAATTAATAACTATAAACCTAATCCAATTTTCATCTCTCGATCCTTCAATTGAAAATAGATTTTAAAAATCAAAACCATAGAATTTGAACCAATTAATTAAGGGTTGGATTTAATTGAATTAACACATATTGAAAAGGATGGAGAAAACCCTAGAACCTGTTAAGGGTTCTAGCCTAACATAATTGAAACAAACATTGCAAAAGATGTAAAGAAACTTACTTGAATCATTAAAACAATAGGAATCTTGAAGTACTTGAATCCAATTGCAACAATAAAATAAAGAGTACTAGAAATTAAAGAGTTTAATGCTAAAAATAATGTAAAAGGGTGCTGAAAAACTGAACTAAAAAACCTTAATTTTCGAGCTTAATAAGTCATATTTATAGGGGGAGAAATTATATCTTCAAAAGGTAATGATTTGGGAAGGAAAAATCTCCAATTTGGGCCAAAAACTGCCTTTCCGGTGCGCGTGTCGCTCGACTCAGTTCCTGTCGGTCGACAGGATTCCATTTCGGTCGACACAAATTGTGTCGCTCGACACAGAAACATTCCTCTGCGCAGTCTCACGGTTTTGGCCATAACTTTCGCTCCCGAACTCCGATTGACCCGATTCCAGTTGCGTTGGAAAGCTAACTCGAAGATCTTTGCATCCATGTGCTCCAATAGCTCAGATTCCATCTGTGGAAGAAGTCGTGACTGTTCCTTTGAACATCTGCTGCTTTCGGTACGGGTTTCCATTGAATTTGGCCTAAAACCTGCAAAATATTACCATGACCAGCATAATATCCCCTATAAACACTTCATGCTCAATTATTAACTAAAAACTTAAGTAAATGCAATAAAACAATAAGAAAACAACGTGATAAGTGAGGCAAAGTACGAGCTTATCAAGAGGCTGCTAGACAATGTGGGGAGAGCTTCAACTCTTACTTAGAAGGGCACATTTGCTACAGGTGTAGGTTTTGGTTTGAAGATCAATTATCTGATCGAGAAGATTGTCCAAGTGGAGGATGATGAAGAACCACTTGTGGCCACTGACTTTGTCCCTCCCAATCATGATATCAAGACAATTATCAGTTCTGATGATGAGGAGAGAACAAAATCTGAAGGAGAGAAGGAGGATAGTTTCTAACAAGCCATGGAGGATCTTCCAACTCTGACCAATCTTGGCGATGTAATGAGTAAGCCACTCAGACGGATTAAGAGGACATATGAAACTGAGCCGAGCTCACCCAAGGGGCGGGGTAATGCTTTTGCTGGTGCTACCATTCCTGTAGTTGTGAGGAAGCCTCGATCCACCTTCACCAGGCCAAAAAGAGTTTTGTAAGAAGGAGAAAGGGAGGTTACTGAGAAAAGAAGCAAGAAAATGGGGACAGAGGAAGCCCAGCGAAAGCAAGCTGAGGCTGAAGCTGAAAAAGTACGGAGTGCTGAAAGGGGAAAGAAGAAGGTAGTTGAGAAGGAGCCCCAAAAGAAAAGAAAGGGAGACGATTATGATCCCTATAGAATCATTCCGAGAAAGGAACTGACATTCAGGGATCCCATTGCCCAATCGGAAGAGGCATTTGCCACTCTGTACAGAGAAGCGCATGGTTTTGATCAAGGTACTTAGAAGGAACAGAGTGTTGAGATTTTGGTGGATCCTGAACTTGCTACTGAAACTTTCCAAGGGGCGACCGACCCTGAACAACCGACAAAGAAAGGTGAAGAGCAAAGTGTGGATGCGCAAGGGGGTTCCACCACTGCTGAAACTCATTCTGAAGGGGCGACCAACCCTGCACAACTGGCGACTGGGATTTTGAAAGAAGTTTGGGCAGATCAGGAGAAAGCTCGGAAAGATGCTGCAGATAAGCGGGCGACCACCCCGGAAAAACTGGCGAGTCAGAAGACTGGAACTGGAACTTCTTCATCCCAAGGCAAAACTAAAAGTGAGAAAAGAAAAGAAACTGAAAGCTCCAAAGGTGGCAAAGGAGGAAAAGTCTGTAATTTTGGAAAGCCTGATGATTCATCTTCTTCATCTTCTTAAAGCTCAGACTTTGAAACTGACAATAAGGCGACCTTGGGTGACGTGTTCAATTTTTCTAAGGATAAAAAAGGGTAATGGAGACACCACCCTAGGACAATAGAGAGAAGGACAACCTTTTCAAGGCAAGTGAGTTTGTTGACTACACGATCCCTCTTAGTGGGCTACCTCACACTGAGTATACATCAGAGAGGCTGAAGAATTGGTGCCCCCCGATCAGAGAGAAGGATGTAGGCGATGCCAAACTCATTCCTTGGGCTGCTGTAATTTTAGAAAGGGTGGAGAAGAAGATCACAGAGGAAATCATGCTCCTATACCCTGACATCCTAGAGGTAGACTCCAAGCTTAACTTCGATCTAAAAAAAGAATTATGAAGGTGGAGGAGATTTGATTTGGTGAAACATGAGCTCGATAAAGAGGATAGGCCAATCATGTAGACTAGGCTGGGCTTAACCTTCAGGAGATCCAAGGAGGTTTGGGCAAATGAGTGGAGTAGCCAGAAGGAGACAAGGCATATGTCAGAGGAGGAGATAAGGAACAGACTGCTGATCATCCTTGCTTACAGGGGACAAACTTTATCTTCAAAGGATGCATACAGGCTCCCCCCCTGCTGACTTTCTGTGTGAGCCAGAAACTCCAGCTCCAGAGCAACAAGTTCCTGAAGCTCAAGTTTCTACCCCTCCTACTCAACCTGAAGAAGGTGAACATACTGCAGAAATCTCAGTTCCAGCTCCTGGAGATTACCAATGCATCATAGCTGCCAAGCTTGAGAGGATCAGATCACTTGCAGCACAACAACGGAGCCTGGAAACTGAGATGGAGAAGGCCAAAAAGGAGCTTACTGATGTTGAATTGGAGAAAGAAGAAATGGAGCTGGCAGTTGCTCTCTCTCATGAGCTTACTATCATATCTACTGGTGAGAGGACTGCTCATGCCATTCAAATAATTCAAGCTCAAGTTCAAGAACTTGCTGGGATTGCCAACTCATCAAAGCCAAGAGAATCGGAAGCAAGATCAAACTACATCTGGCTCAGCTTAAGAGGAAGAGGAAGGAGGACGAGGAACGGTGGTATAAGGAAGAGGAAGAGAGAAGGGTAGCCGGGGGATTGGTACCATTTTCTCCAACCATTGTGACTACTGAGATTCCTTTGATCCAATTCCCTGAAGATATAAGCCAAACCACCTCAAGCACTTCATCCCAGTCTGCACTTATTGCCGAGGTAAAAAATTTCGTTCAATCTCAGGTTGATGCCTTAAGGGCGGAAACTCAGGAGGTCAAGGCTAGGCTGGATGAAAAAGAGAAAAAGGATGCTAAAACAGCCGAGACTGTCTCCTTGATCAAGCAAACTGTTGCCACTCTTTTTTATGTTGGTAAAAAGAGGGAAGAGGATCGAATAAAGGAAAAAGAGGAGAGGAAGAAGAAAGAAGAAGAGGAGAAGAAAAAGAGGGAGGCCGAGGAGGCAGAGAGAAGGGAATGTGAGGAAGCCGAGGAGCAGAGGAGGGAGGCTCATTTCAAAGCCTTGATGGAGTTGGCCCAAAAACTCACTGATTCTAAGTCAGCTTCATCTTAGCAACCTCCTCCGTAAGACTCTGAATTGTAATCTCTCAATCAATGAAATACTGATAACTGAATCGAAGACGAAATCTCATTGTCTCTCTCTCGCTCCCTCACTTATATTTTATTTTTTTTTAACCTGGCTGAATTCACATATTCCAGTGTGACCAACAATCTTATTTCGCTCTATTTTGATTAATCGAGTAATATCTCTCCAATTCAGGGGGGAGATCAAATAAAGTAGGTCGGTAAAGGGAACTATGTTCTGAGTAGTGTCTTTGTAAACTCAGTTCACGAAGTGTTTTTTTTTCCTGACTTTAGATAAGTGGTTTTGACGACACCAAAAAGGGGGAAATTGTTAGAAACTGAGTTTTAGAAACTAACTTTTAGTGTAGCCTTTATTTAATGTTTTGGTGTGTCAAAACTGACTTCTAAGTTTCTAGCATATTTCTTCATGTAATCCTTGTATAGAATGAATCGAGTTATAATAGAAACTAGAAACTGGAAGCTGAAGATCGAGCAGACATAATCTTAGATTCTAAAGGGCGAAATTGTTAGAAGACAAGAATCAAGTTTCAGAACTTGAAACTTGAAAAGAGCACGAGACGATGGAATCAAGTTTTAGAACATAAAGTGAAGACGCCAAGAAACTTGAAATTACCGAAGTCAAGTTTGGGAACTTGAAACTTAAAGTGCAAAAAAGTCAATTTCGGGAAACTGACTTTTCACTGAAGGAAGCGGAAACTTAAAACTTGAAATTGGAGAATTTCATTTTTTAGTTTCAGAACTTAAGTGCACATGAAAAACAAGAAGACATAAGGAATCCAAAGTGAAACTCAAAGTCAGAATCAAGATTCCTTACAGTGTCGATCAATCAGTACGAGGAACTTAAACTTAGATTTCTCGGACTGAAACCGAGTCTGACAAAGGCAGGTAAAACGTATGTCTCTAACGGATGTTTTGTGTCTCTAAGAGGCAGAATTCAAATTGTCAAACACGTCTGCCTATAAATACCCGACAGCCACTTCAGAGAAGGGCAACTGAATCTTTCAAAAAGCTAAGGCGAAACTCTGCCAAAAAGCTGTCTCAAACTCTCTGATTTTTGTGTCTTTCTAAGTTATGAGGCTTGATTCTTTAACTCAAGCCATCAGAATATTCCGTGTTTCTTAACACGAGACTTAAGCTTTCCAAGCTTAAGTTACCTACTTGATGTTTATTACTTTTCAAGTAATAAATAAAACACATCAGTCAGTATTCTACTCTGGAATATTGATTCCGACGGGCTTTGCCAACCAACTGAAGTTCTGGGAAGAACCGTAAACATCCATCATACAGATTGAAGGCTGCAGGGTGCGTCCTCTCTTCAAGTCTGAAGAAGGAGCAGATCAAGTTTTCTGGGCAAGTGACCTAGCACACTGAAGGACGGAGGTTTTCGACGGGCTAGCATAGATTGTGAGAAGCTTTGTAATCCGAAACCGTAGTGGATTTCCGATTAAGTTCGGAAGAGTGGACGTAGGACTTAAGGCTCCGAACCACTATAAAATATCCTGAGTCGATTTATTGCTTTCTTTAAGTTTCTACATATTAAGTTTTCGTACTTATTTGAAACCTTCAATACTTTCTAAGTATTGAAGTGTACACCTGAAATCTGAAACTTAAACTTACTCTGAGCTTAAAACTGAGTTTTTTGGAAAACTGAAAACTTAGTCTGAAAGTCAGTTTTCAGGAGTGCAAATCGATTTAATACTTCTGCTGCATACAATATATCTCTGATTTCGGAACCAACAACATAAGACAATTAAATACATCTAAGGTAAAATTATAATAATTAATATGTACAAAACAATGCCAAACTCTTAAATTAACATATAATGAATTTAATATATCCACATATATTATTAATGCAATTTAGAATATATTATTATCCAATTGAATTTTTTTGTTTATTTATTAGATGAATACAAATTATATTTATAAGTATATCCTTATTTAGTGTGCTTTATGATTTTTTTAAATATTAAAATAATTTTCTTAATACATGTAAAATAGATATAATATTAAGTTTATTTTGATAAAATATAAATCTAAAAATAATTATGTTCTCTTATATTAAAATTTAAAAATAAATATAAAAAATATATTTTCGTGCAACGCACGGGTATAATTCTGATATTATACTAAAATAGTTCCTAAAAATTTCCTCCAAAATTTTTGAAAAACATTTTTGTGCTAAATAAAATATATTAAATAAATTTACGAATGTTATACAATTATTTATTCATTTATTATGAGACAATTATATTTTCAATCAACAAAGATTTTATTTATTGTGCTCATCCACCCATATTCCAAATTTTCAAAATAACTATGATTTTTTTTGCGCGCATTATAACCAAGTTTAGGATATATACACTTTCGTTAAGAATATGCATATTGGACAATATAAAAGCTTGGTGATTCTATACAGGAGATAACATAGATGAATTAAATATATTTAAATTAAAATATTATAAATTATAATAATTAATATATTTTAAAAGATGTCAAAATCATGCAATTACTATATAACGAATTTAATATATTCACATTTGTTATTAATGCAATTTAGAATATATCAATTTTCAATTGAAAAAATATTTTTGCTTGTTCATGATATGTTCATGATATGAATAACATATTTTGTGAATGGTAAACATAGAAGAAAGCCACTCCTAAATAATATATAAAAATCTTACAAATAAAATATATATTTAAAAAGCAAGTAAAATTTTAATATCTTTATATATATATTAAGTAATATTCATACAACAAACATCCACACATTTCAATTTAATTCCAAAATAAAAGCAATGAAACTTGAAAATTATAAATATTCCTGCAACAAGCATTCTCACATTTAAAATAAAAGCAAATCATAAACTAAAGTTTAAATATTCCTGCAACAAACATCCTCACAATTCATTTGAATAAAAGCAATGAACAAAGCAAAGTCTAAATATTCCTGCAACAAGTCACATTTAAATGCAAATCTAAAATAAAAGCAAATCATAACGTGAGAATGGCGGTGACGGGCGGCGGCAGCGGTGGTGGCCGTGGGTGGAGGAGAATTGTGTGCGGGTAGCTGGGAATAGCGAGAGTGTAATTTTTTATTTGGATTTGGGAATAGTATAAAAATTAGGTTTTACACTTTTACTATTAATTTTATGTTTTTAAATATTTTTTTAATTTGTATTTTTTAAATATTAAGTTTTTAAACTTAA
The DNA here is from genome assembly GCA_026898455.1 of Plectranthus barbatus. NCBI lineage: Eukaryota > Viridiplantae > Streptophyta > Magnoliopsida > Lamiales > Lamiaceae > Plectranthus > Plectranthus barbatus. Next base: position 23,188 of record JAPKLW010001960.1, on the reverse strand, counting down.
TTTGTAATTAAAATTTATATCAACCAATTTTTTTCGATTAATCAGCCGATTAATCCAATCCGCCTAGTCCACCTAGCCCGATTAATCGCCGCCTAGGCACTAACTAGAAAAAAACCGGTTTTTTCAATCGATTTTACGTTTATCGGACCGGGGGACCTCCGACCACCGATTAATGGCGCCTAGGCGCCAATTTTTACATCATTGCACGAGATCATGAATTTGAAGCATAGCCTGCCCGATTGTAATAAAAAAATTAGATTACAAACCAAAGTCTATGGACTTCGACGGTAAAGGCAAAAGCTTGATGCTCTTCAATTTATATAGAACAAATACTATCATTTTGAACTACAGATAATCCATGTAGACAAGTTATTAACCATGCATGGAGGCAAGCACTTGTCTCATGAAAGTGATGTTGAACAATTCCTTCCGTGGCACCATAAAACATCTCCATCAGCATGGTCTTACCTGGACGAGATATAGTGGTTTCAATTCCCCATTGACATGATTGTATAAAAGCTCAATTTGCAACAATCTATTAAAAAAAAGGTAAGATCGACAACAGCATGAAGATTAAAAATCTTGAAGAATGGTCATGAAGTAAACGTTACATGTAAGATAAAATCAATTGATATATTAAACACTGAGTAAGATGCAGCAAACAAACCACTTCCAACATTAATTTCCATAGATGTAGAATCCTTTTGGTGCTGGAGGAGCAGTTGGACGCAGACCAACCAACAAATCTAGTTTCTTTTCTCAGTTGATATATGACACCCACTACTTCCCCACGCCATGGCCAGGCTCAACATTATCAGGATTTCTTCTAAATCAAGACAAACTCCATTGATAGAGAGATGAATTACGTGTTGAAAAAAAAAAAAAGTAACCCATTGTCAAAGCAAGTCTATGAAAACTGTTAGTTAATACTAATCTTAAAAGTGTAACTAACTTGAAAGTTACTTGGAATGTTCAATCCAAGAAAAATATCCTTAGCATAATGAGTGTTTTAATGGTTATTAAGTAATCTAAATAGGATTTGATTTTTAGCATTTAGAAAGGCATGGGGCAAGAAACCAGGGTGCTTTATTTGGGTGACCAAAACCCTAAATATGTAGAAACCAACTACAGAAAACCCTAATTTTGTGGACACGAGTAACCATTTCGGTAGTTTGACTACCGAATCATATGGATAAATTAATTAATCCACTAAGTACTTAATGATTCGGAAGTTTGAGTGCCGAAACAAGGCACGAGCATCAATTCGGTAGTTAAACTACCGAATCAAATGCAACAATTGTGTTTCGGTACTCTAAGTGCCGAATCAAAGGAAATAAAATTAATTCAATATTTAATGTATTTTTCGAATTTATTTTTTTACTTAAATTATATATATTTAATTTCGATTTTTTACATATTTTTTGATTCGGTAGTTAAACTACCGAATCATTTCGGCAATAAAATTAATTCAATATTTAATGTATTTTTCGAATTTATTTTTTTACTTAAATTATATATATTTAATTTAAATCAATGTCGATTTTTTACATATTTTTTGATTCGGTAGTTAAACTACCGAATCAAAATTGATGTAATTTTTAAAATTTGAAATTTGAAAAAAATTCAAATTTTGAGTTTTCAATTGGCGGGAGTTGACCAGTCAATTCGGTACTTAAACTACCGAATCAATTGTATCTTTAATTATTGGTCTGTCAGTCCAGTACGCTGTATTTTACTTTATTCAGAGGTGCAGTTGACTAAAGGACATAAATTAATTCGGTAGTTACAGTACCGAATTACTTTTATTTCGTCTTTTTCAATTATTATGGTCTGTTTTGTGCAGACTGGTCTGTTTTTTGCAGACTGTGCAACTGGCTATGGCAGGTAAAGTAATTCGGTAGTTA
>JAPKLW010001960.1:0-17537 GCA_026898455.1 Plectranthus barbatus | reverse complement strand
TAATAATAATAATAATAATAATAATAATAATAATAATAATAATAATATTGTCATAGTCTTGTGTTTTTGTCACCCATCATTTCGCAGGGATAGTCTTGGGTTTTCCTTATAGTTGGCAAACATGAATAATAGATTGAAGGAGTATTATAATACATGATCCGAAAGATAGTTTAATTATCGTTCTAGGACCCGAAAGATTAATTCTCAATTCAGGACTGAAAGATCACAAAAGTTTTCAACTCATAATCACATAAATTTTTATGTGATTATGATTAGCCTTATAGGCTAATTCTCTGTGTTAATCTATATCCGATCCTAAGGCATGGATTTAATATTAATGAATCCTTGCACATGGTCTTATTAATGGCTTAGACATCACACAAGGTTTGGATGTTTCTGGCCTGAACTAGGACAGTATTTTTCAAACTATTCTCCATTTGGTTAGACTCGCCGGGCAGTTGATTTAAGACCCATTTGGGCAGTTGGTGGGATGGTAGTCTGGGCTTTACTGATATTTAAGTAAGCTGCCGGTTTTCATATCTAGTAAAATTTTCCTATGTTTGTGTTTTGTTCATAAGCTTGATATATAAGATAGGAAAATAATTAAAGTTGAGTACATGTATAAAGTATGATGTATATAAATTAAATGCATTTATAGATTTAGTGGTCAAGGTGTCTCGCTGAATGTGAATTGTTCTCGTGTTTGATCTCCCTCGGCTGATTTAAGTGTGGAAATTTGTGGGGCTGTTAGAGTGGAATTTCCGCTGAGGTCGCAAATAAAGAGAAGAGATTAATAATTTTATTTTTAATATTTTTAAATTAATTTATCTGAGACGGGTTTGCAACGGATTCAAAATTCCGTCGCCAATTTTTAGCGAGCAATGAAAATTTCCGTCGCTAAATGGCAATTTTTTTTTAGTGAATTAAACATACAAATACTTGAAAATTATATGCACAAGCCAACTTCCTTACCCGTTGTCAGAGCAAATCTATGAAATGTGTGAGTTAATACAAATCTTACAAGTGTAACTAACTTGAAAAGTTTCTAGGAATTAATGTTCAATGCAAGAAAAATATCCTTAGCATAATAATAATATTACATGTATATATATGAACAGAATACAACACCATATAATATATCGACAACGAAAATGTAATATCTATGATATGAATTATGAGCCCAAAAGAAAACAAGACTAGAAAAATTAATATATATGTGCAAGTGTTTTCTGTGAAAGCAGAGGAATGGAATTTGACACACATAGTAAATACTAATCCTTCATCATTATCAGTACTCAATATGTCCAGGAGTGAGCGCGGGTTCAGCAATGCCCATCTCCAAATCTGGTTGTGCATTGGTAATAGTAGTAGCGGTAATGTCGTATCCATGGATCCTCCTCCTACACATAATTGCTTCCACACATAGAATGAAAGCCTTGATGAGGGCAGAGAATGGGTGATGAGTTGAGAGCCAAAGCAGCAGTAAATAGGGCCAAACAAGACGCTGCGGGAGGATGAGTGAGAAGAAGAAAGAGGAGAAGACAAGAGAGGAGAAATTATGGAATCGCACTTGAAGGAGGAGAGGCGTAGGCGTGGAGGTTGAAATGGGGAGTTTAATGGAGTAAAAGGAGAGAAGGAAGAAGAGGAGGGAAAACAGCATGTGGTTGCTACAGCTGCTCATCACACCAAACCTATCCCAACTCTCATCACCCATGAAACATTTCAGAATGTTCACACCCACCATCAAACCATACCTCAATTCCAACCAACACATTATTAGTCTATAGTCTATAGATGGATTATTGCTTGGGTTTATATTATATATGTATATATGCACTACAGTCTACACTCATCCTATTCCTCTGTACCACTTTATTACCTTTTACTTTATTTTGTCCTTCATTTTAATTATAATTTGACTCTAATTATATGCCATTTTCTTTTGGTTGGATTGGATGTTGAAGACTATTGCATTTTAGGGGCAATTCCCAATTAAGATTTATAATAATTATTTTAAGTATTTATAATTATTAAGTGGAATGGATCATTCCCAATTAATATTTGTAATTATTTTAGGTAGGGCTGGTAATTCGTTATCGTGTCAGATCATTATCGTGTCGGACGTTATCGTGTTCGTATTTAGAGCTTAACAGATCGTGTTGCTCATTATTATCGAGCGGATTCGTGTCGTCGCAAAAAATTTCAATCCTAAGGGAAAAATTGACAAATTTTTTGTGTCGGATCATTATCGTGTCGGATTGTTATTGTGTCGGATTGTTATCGTGCGGATTGTTATCGTGTTCGTGTCGTGTTCGTGTTGGAGCTTAACGGATCGTGTCTTGTACGTGCTCATTATTATTGTGTAGATTCGTGTCATGTTATCGTATCGTGTCCAAAATTGACAGCCATAAATTTAGGTATTTAATATAATTTTTTAGTTAAAATTGGAATTTATGATTTGTTTTTATTAATAAAGAAATCAAATCTCCATAACTGGAAGTGCAACTCGATGTCGACGAAGGGATTGGTGGAGACTTCTACGCACCTCATTAACTAATTGTACTCTACTAGGAGTCTAGATTATTAAGCTTGAAAATAATAATAATAATAATAATAATAATAATAATAATAATAATACCAAGTGGTGTCATCTAAGGATATTGTTGGTCCCGATATCAGAGTTTGTAAATGCACAGCGGAAATTTTATAAGGTTTGCACTTATTCAAACTGGTCGTTCTGCACCAGTTTGGTTTGTCAAGCTTACGTCTTAAGGTCAAACTAGTCGTTAATCAGTTTCAAGATATACTTCAACATTTGAGTGTTGAGTTTAAAAGATTAGAAAACTGATAAAGAAAGCAATAAACGACAAAGGTTTATAGTGTTAGGATACAAAAGTCCTACGTCCACTCTTCAGACAAAGTCTGGAAATTCACTAAGTGTTGGATTACCGGGTGCTCCCACGATCTATCACTAGCTGGTGAATGCCTTGTCCACTAGTCCACTAGTTCACTCGCCCAGTCATCTGATCGTCCTTCACTTCTCAGCTTCTTGGAGTGTGGGCACACCACGCAGCCTCCTAGCCGAAATTGAGGTTTTTATAGTTCTCCCCGGAACTGACTATCTTGCGGCTAAACGCCCATAATAGTCAAAGCACAGAGTGTACTTGACTGTTGTGTTCTTTCTTGGAGAGAAAGAACACCAAATAAACTCAAGAACGAAATGTTCTGAGTCTCATGTTCATGAAGGTGACATACGGTAAGCTTGTGAAAAGCCTCGAATGTTGAGTATGAAATTCGGCAGAGTTTTGGCTCGCTTTATAAATCAGATGTTCGGTAGTTAATCTCTTGAAGTCCTCGATTATTTAAAGTTGAGGATTCTGAGATTTGAATAATAGCGTCGTTTAGAAACAATCGGATGTTGTCCAATCCGATGTTTCTGTCCTCTGCAGCGAGTAGATTGCTTTTCCGGGAAATCATATACCTTCTCCCGCTTTTTCTGACTTTGAGTGTGACTGTTCACATTTGGGTCAGAACGGTTACATTGATCAGTCCTAGGTATCTAGACTGATCAGTCCGAGGAATCAAGACTGAAGTCTTGAGTTTGCAGACTTTAAAGAATCTTCAATCCTTAAGTCTGAACTTGTCAGTACTCATAAGCTCATATTTGTACTCACTTATCCATGTTTTTCTCCTTTGTTTTAGTGCAATTAGGTTTGTTTATTAGTTGTTTTCATGCATGAGTGTATTGTAGAGGATGTTATGCTTGCCATGCTAAGTTTTGTAGGTATTTGAGGCTAAAAGTGAGCAAAAGATGAGAAGAGCCGAGTTTTACAGAGTTGCTGCTTTGATTGACACACGGGAAGTCGACCAAGTTGGAAGACGTGCCAAAAACCCAAATCATTACCTCTGTGTCGACCGACATGGTGCATGTCAATCGACACAGAGGTCAGATGTCGATCGAGAGGCAAGACAGAAGAAGGCTCGACATGGGTGTGCTGCATGTTAATCGACATAGTGTGTGTCAATCGACACGAAGGTTGGATATTGATGCATCGACATGTTGCCTCCATGTCGATCGACACACCTGTGTCGATCAACACGGAGGCCGAAGAGGGAAAAAAGTCCCAATTTGGATATTTTTGTTATTTTAGCTCAATACCCTGTTTAGATGTTTTCACTCCTGTATACATACCAAACTCAATTAGGCTCGAAATTATGTCTTATTTTACTTAGAATTATTCAACATTGGAGTTTTTAGAGACCTTCAAGGTTCTTGTTTCCCTTGTAAGGTAATTTATGTTTTTAATAAGAATGTTATCATTATTTCAAGTCATGTTTAGTGGCTAGAAACCCTAACAGGTTCTAGGGTTTGTGATAATCTTTTCTGGTGCATGTTTAAGTAAATCAACTCAATAGCATGGTTTAATTTCTTGAGCTTAATTAATCAAATCTAGATTTAGAGAAGGATCGAGAGATGAATTTGAATCTAGGTTTGTAGTTATCTATTGAAAGATCGAGAGGTGAAAATTGGTAATAGGAAAAAGAAATTAAATGCAATTATTTTCTGTCTCAAAATGAAGAATTAATTTGTAGGAATTAATTAGATAATTATCGAGATTGACTAATTTGTGTTCTTAAGACCGAGAGGATATAGTCACAATTTAGTAATCTAGGGTTTAATTGCCTAACTAAGGAGTTTAATCCATATGAATCTAAATTAATCCCCATTGCTGAGTTGATGAATTTGCATGTTGATGATTAAATTATCTGCCCTAAAATCTGTATCTTTATTTATTGTTTTCAAAAATCTTTACTTTTTAGCATTATCATCTTTAATTTACAAAACCAAAACCCTTTTTGAATTGCTCAAACAACTATGGTTTACGAACTATAGCTAGTACTTAGGATAGTTTCATCACACAATCCCTATGGGTTCGACCACCTTAGGGTGAAATTTATAAATATATTTGTTTGCTATTTCTGCAGTTGTCAAGTACCATTCCTCAGATGATTCGTTTTGTCTCTATGCGCGGGGTTTGGCAACTAAAGATTCCATGCTGATGTCGTCAGTCTGGTAAGTGTCCATGCTGGCTGACGTCACTAGTTAGAACGTTGATCCCCAGACTGGCAAGTTTGATATTTGAGACTGGTGAGTTCCAGACTGGTCAATTCCATACTGATGAATTCCCAAACATGTCAGTTCCAAAATGATGAGACCCAGACTGAACAGTTCCATACTGATCTTCAGATAGTCTGAGTCCTTTGCGCATCCACAGACTGATTCCTTCAGTTTGTCTTCGATCCATAGACTGATTCCACAGTTTGTCTTCGATCAGCTCAAATTACAACTTAATAAAAGACCTTATAGGACTTTACATTTATGAACAAAACTGGGGTTAATCTAGAGACTTTCTAGGCTGGTTTTGACCCTTTGATCCACTAAAACAAAACAATAAGGATAAAAGAAATTTCTAACAATCAAATTTCATAATAGATATGAATAAATACAATTTATTTTGTGCATGCAATTTATTTTTTACATAGTTCCATTTACTTGAGTTTATTTTTTAAGCAATTAAATACATCTTCATTATAAGCACAAAGAGAGAGGTGAGTGATAAATTCTTATTTTGTTCATTTATCTATATCTTTCTAAGTTCCTTTTCTTTAATATTTGTTGAGATTGAGCATCAAGATCGCACACAAACTCGCAATCAACGTACGTAACACACACATGCAACTTGTGAACACAAAATTTTACGTGGTTCGACAATAGCCTACATCCACGAGAGGGTTGTGTATGCTTCACTATCACAAATGAACAAGGTTACAATCTCAAGATCACTCGGATCTCTCTCTGAAACTCTCTACTAGTTCTGAAACTAACTAACTGAATATTTCTTCTCTCTCACCTCTAATAACGAAGACGATGAGTAAAATAAAAGAAAAACAAACTCGCCTCTTTCACCCAATTACAAATATACACGTGTCACTCACACTTTAACCAACAAACTAAAAGTGTGATTCTATAAGTGTAACACGACTTCTCTTTGCTGAACCAAGTTTGCTGAGTCGAGCTCTTTGCTAAGATAAGAATGCTGAGCCAAGTTTGCTGACTCGTGCTGTCTGCTGAACCAAGCTAATTGCTTAACCAAATTGTCTTCTGAACAGCTCCTCAACACAAAGTAAATGAAACTTGTCCACCACCTTCGCATTCAAGCTTCACATTTCTCCCTCCTGAATGCAAGGTGATAAGCCATACCCTTCCCTCCAAAGCATTGATAGCGTATTTTGCAACACGCTATTCTGCAAGTGTACAGACCAATGCAGAGGGCAAGTAATAATTTATCGAACACGAAGATTGCAGGCTCGAAGTATAATCAAGCACTAAAACGTGGACACCTTACTACTATCTAGACACATCGGTAGGAGAAGTTTGTTTTGTTTATTTAGACTAGGAAGTTTGAAAAGTAATTAATTAAAAAGACAATTAAAAAGATCGAGTGAAGAAAATATGGAGAGACCAGGATTCCAAGGTGACCCACTACTGAAGAACGATTAAACAATATTTATCCAATCCGATTCCAATTAAATTTTCAAAAATATGGGTTAATCTCATTTATGTTATAGGGTGACCCTCTCGGGCTCTAAACCATAACATGGAAATAAAACCCGTAGTCTTCGATTTCAAGTCTTCAATCTTCGCTCTTCAAGTCTTCTCCGTTCTGGCTTTCTCCAACTCTAAAAACTCTAAAATAATGAGGAGGGTTCTAAAATAATGAGGAAGGTTCGAATTTATGACTTGGGAGGCTCTATTTATACTTATCTTCTTCCAATCTGAAAACATATGGGATTTGGGCCAGAAATTCATAAAAATAACCCGATCGGCGACCCATAAAACATAATCGGCGATCAGGATTCTTGTGCATGGGTCGGCGTTTGTGTGCCGAAGGAAAAATGATGAAAATTACGAAAACGGCGACCCAAAAGTAAAAAAAATGGCGATCGCCGATTTTGTAATCTGGGTCGCCATTCTTGTCACGAACGTGCGCAGTCTCACAGTTTTGGCCATAACTTTTGCTCCCGAACTCCGATTGACCCGATTCCAGTTGCATTCGAAAGCTAACTCAAAGATCTATCTATGGATATGCTCCGTAATCTCGAATTACGTGTGTGGAGGAATTCGTGAATACTTCGTTTAACATCAACTGCTTTCGGTATGAGTTTCCATTGAATTTTGGCCTAAAACGTATTTGGGTTCGGTCTTTTCTCACTTCTTCCTGTTCCTGATGCAAACGAACATCGATTGGCTCCGTGGTACTTTGTCATATCCTGTAAAAGGCTCAATTGTGCGTGAAACCTGCATAAACAACTCAAAACCAAACCAAACGTAATATTTTCTAAAAGAATATGAATACGACACAGAAATATCACTTAATGATCTAATCCAAGGCAAATAGTTAGCAGATTCACATCAGTAATATGCACAAAATGAGTGTTTATCAACCCCCCAAACTTAAACTATTGTTAGTCCTTGAACAATGAGGAAAACAAATGAAAGAAAAGGATAAACACGCGGGGTGCATTTATTGATCAAAAATCATTTTAGACACTAAGGGGATTGTGATTCCCGCACCAACAACCGCAACAATCCCCAATTAAATGCAACAAATTACAGTTTCAATCTCGACCTCTAGAAATATGCTTCTCACAGGATAGTGTATCACTCAAATTGTAAGAAAGGCTAGTGTATACTCTCAAATTGTCAACTATACAACTTTCCTACCATAGGCTTGCTCATTCTCTAAACTCTCTATTGACTTTGGGAATGCTAGAACAAAGATAAAAAAGGTCTTTATTTTAGGTTCTAATGTAGGCACATTGGTGAAAGGTATGAAATATTTAGCTAAGTGACTGAATATATTCATCCTTGTAACTTCATTCACACAAACTATCTCTTCACCACATACCACTCATTTATTGACTGACTAACTTAAATGATCGAATAACTCTCCTTTTTTTTCTTTCTAGGGCCCAGCCTTCTTTTGATCACCAAATAAAAATTTCTTATCCCCTTACAAATATTGCCTCATAGACAAGACAAATATTACAAATATTGCCCATCATGTTTCTTTTGTTTTCACCTCAACTTATAGACAAGAAGGAATCCAAGCTTTCACTCATAGACAAGAACAGAAAACCATGGATTCAAAGGCTAATCATGAACATTATAAATCAATCTACCCTTTATTTCACCCAAATCTTATACACGATATACTATTCACCTGTGTATAGCACTTCCTCATAGACAAGACAGAACTACAATGCTTTTATTAACTCATAGACAAGAAAGAAAAGTAACGGGCTCAAAGGGGCTTTACAAAGGATAAAATTGTATAATGGATATTGTTTGTCCATCATAAGGCCTTGGACTATGTACTACAATAAAACTGCTTTCATATTACTACCTACCATCAACAGATACCCATATAACTCCATCCACACCTCCTATCATCCGGTTCAGAATAAAAAGGTTTACAGGCTCAACGGGCTTAACAAGGGATTGTGTAATGGGTTAGTGTTTGGGTTTTAATGAGGCTTATGAAAAGATGGCCTAAGATCATTTCTAAGTTTATGACATTCCTCCTACAGTTTTGAGACAGAAACCAGAGCAAGTTCTAGAGGTAAAGTGCACAGTGACATACTCTCAATCACACGAACACATGCTCAAATTCTCACAGGCTTAGCATATCCTAGAGGCCAAAATCAATTCCGTAAAAGTATGCACCTCATCAAGTCACATGCAAGTCATTAATACAAGTTTCACGAGAAAGAAACAGTTGTCATCATTAACTTTGATCAGTAATGCAAATAAAACCCGTACCAAACCATTCACTTCCCAGTACAATAAAATGATAGAGTTTCCCAAGTTACAGTCCCACTAAAATGAAAGACAAACTAAAATATTACGGAATTTAATCGAATACATAACTGATGGTTCACGTTAATACAATTAGTGCAGGTCAAATATCTACTCAAAAAGTAAAGAAAAAGAAAAAGAAAAAGAAAGGGGTAGAAACACACATCGCCCGATCACATCCCCCTCTCCCAAACTTATTCGATACGAAGGAAGGAATAAGTTTGTGGGGAAAATAGATCACGGAGATGTGTGTGAGACCTCAGACATCCTCACTGCGGTGGCGGCCATGAACTGCTGCATCTGCTCCTCGATCGCTGTTTTTGCAATTTATAGTAAATCCCCGCATTTCTAACTCTTTTCCTGCACTCAACAAACTTAAACAGAATACGTGAACTCTAGGCATAATGAAGGACATAAGACTCCAACATTAAACAACTGAAAGCAGTAAAAATTGGGTTGCCTCCCAACAAGCGCTTTATTTAACGTCTGTAGCTAGACACAAAAGTAAAAAAAAAAAATATACAGGATAAAAAGTGCGTAAAATAAAGTCTAGAGTAGATAGCGCTATATCAGAATTAGTGTCATTTATAAATCTATGCAATCCCCGGCAACGGCGCCAAAAACTTGATAGCGTATTTTGCAACACTCTATTCTGCAAGTGTACAGACCAATGCAGAGGGCAAGTAATAATTTATCAAACACGGAGATTGCAGGCTCGAAGTATAATCAAGCACTAAAACGTAGACACCTTACTACTATCTAGGCAAATCGGTAGGAGAAGTTTGTTTTGTTTATTTAGACTAGGCAATTTGAAAAGTAATTAATTGAAAAGACAATTAAAAAGATCGAGTGAAGAAAATATGAAGAGACTAGGATTCCAGGGTGATCCACTATTGAAGAACGATTAAACAATATTTATCCAATCTGATTCCAATTTAATTTCCAAAAATATGGGTTAATCTCATTTATGTTATCAGGCGACCCTCTCGGGCTCTAAACCATAACATGGAAATAAAAGACTTAGTGACTCCTCTCGGATGCGCAAAATGACTTTTACTCTTGATAAAAATCTTAGATTTCACAACCCTTTAATAATTTAAATTCCTCTCGGACATTCAACTTATCAAATCTAATTATCCTGCATCTTAATTGATCCTATCATCCGGTTCAGAATAAAAAGGTTTATAGGCTCAACGGGCTTAACCCGGCACATTGCAACTACACTACCACTAAAAAAGAAATGCTCGTGGTAGTCTATGAAATCGACAAGTTTTGGTCCTATCTGATAGGTTCCAAAACAGTCGTCTACACTGATCATGCCGCCATCAAATATTTGTTCGCAAAGCAGGATGCCAAGCCCCGCCTCATCAGATGGATCCTGCTGCTAAAGGAATTTGACTTGGAGATCAAAGACAGGAAGGGAAACGAGAATGTGATCGCCGATCACTTATCGCAGTTAGAACAACCAATTGAGGGGGACGATCGACAGGTGCAGATCCTAGAGACCTTTCCTGACGAGCAAATTTATGACATTCAGGACCTACGAGAGACTTATGAATTGAAAACACCATGGTATGCAGATTATGCTAATTACCTGGTGACTGACGTTCTTCCACCAGACTCCTCCCCATATGACAAGAAGAAATTCTTACATGACGTCTGGTTCTATTATTGGGAGGATCCCTACCTTTGGCGGCGATGTGCTTAAGGCATTATTCGCCGATGCGTTCCCCAATCAGAGTGGCGGCAGATCTACGAGGCGTGCCATTCTTCTCCTAGCGACGGTCATCACTCAGCCAACCGGACTGCCTTCAAGATTCTGGCGAGCGGATTCTACTGGCCTTCTATCCACGAGATCTGTCGTGGGTGGATTATAGGATGTGATTGTTGCCAGCGGACCGGCAATATCTCGCAGAGGGATGAGATGCCACAGACCCTGGTGATCGAAGTTGAGATATTTAACGTCGGGGGGATAGACTTCATGGGACCCTTTCCACCATCCCATGGCTTCTCTTATATTATGCTAGCAGTGGACTATGTATCCCGGTGGGTGGAAGCCATCCCGATGACCACGAATGACTCCAAGGTCGTCATCAACTTCCTGCAAAAGCTGGTAATAAGGTTTGGGATGCCTAGAGCTCTGGTAAGCGATGGGGGGTCTCACTTCTGCAACAAGTTATTAGCTTCCCTACTCGCAAGATACGGAGTCAAGAACCTAGTCAGTACACCGTATCACCCTCAAGGGAACGGTCTGACTGAGCTATCCAATCGAGAGATCAAGCAGATTTTGGAGAAGACGATGAGACAAAGAAAGGATTGGGCTGTGAAGCTTGATGATGCGTTGTGGGCATATCGCACTGCCTACAAGACGCCCATTGGGACATCCCCATATCAGCTGGTGTTTGGGAAGTCCTGTCACCTTCCCGTTGAGATGGAGCATAGGGCATGGAGAGCATTAAAGGAGTTTAACTTGGATTGGAAGTTGGCTGCTGCTGATTTGAGTCATGGCACTGAATGAGCTCGAGGATTTTAGGGATGAGGCATATGAGAATAATGTCATCTATAAGAAGCGCGCTAAGAGGTTTCACGACAAGGGAATTTGCCAGCACGTCTTCAACTCTGATGACAAAGTCATTCTCTTCAATTCCCGCCTTCGCTTCATGTCTGGGAAGCTGCAATCAAAGTGGACCGGTTCATACACTGTGGTTTGCCAATTTCCAAACGGCATGGTAGAACTGGCCGGTCAAGACGGCATAACTTTCAAGGTCAATGGACAAAGGCTGAAACCGTATTACACACCACTTCAAATTGGTGTCGTAGAGGTGGACTATTTGGATCGCCCATGAATTAAGGTATCGTCGAGCTAGCAACGTAAAACCAAGCACTTGTGGGAAGGTAACCCAACGATGTATTTGCTTTCAGTATTTTCCTTATTTTTGTTTGAGTTTTTGAATTTTAATTTCCAGATGAACTAGGATTATTGAGTGTTGCCTTAGTTTTTTTTTTGTAAAGTTTAAATTAACAGAGAGCGAATTGTTGTCGACTTCGACCGACGCAGACCCGTGACGATCGAAGTCGACAACTCAGGACCGGGCAAATTTTTACTTAACTTTGATCGACATAGACCCGCATCGATCAAAGTCTATACTTCAGACGTGCGGACGGGCAGGTACATTTTTAAACTTAAAAACCCTTTACCCCCTCACTTCACACACGAAACTCAAAGCTCCCAAACACAAAAACCCTCCATTCCTTCACCTTCAAGCACCGATTCTACACAAGGTATGACTTCTAATCTCTACCTCTTTCGAATTTAACAAGGTTTTTTACTTCTTCTCTTCATTTGGTGGGTTTTGAACCGTTGGAATTGTGAATTTTTGCTTGGTTGATACTAGGACTTAAATTTGATTTCCATGCTTAGATTCGATATGGGTTAGCTCTTTAGTCGATATATATCCTTGTCTTGTCTTGATTTCAAACTTAATTGAGTAGGATTTTGGAATTTGGTGATGTTCCTCTTTTCTTCGTGATTTTGATTTTTGGCCAAATTGACAAACCTTTGAATTGGGGGAATTCATGATGAAATCTTGCTTATATTAGGGATGAATTGCTCATTTGTTGTGTCAATTTCGAATGGGTACGTGCTTAATGGGGGAATTTTTGTTTTTGAATGAGCATTTGTGATGTTTTTGCCTTTATGAATTCGAGGTTTGGTGTTGTTTGCATTGCCTTGATTTTTGCCTCATTTGTGCAGCACTGAGATGGCCGGAAGACCAACATTTTGGACAAATGTAGAATTGACGGCCTACAACCGGTTTCTCCAGGCCGACATTTGCCAATCCAGATACCCTTGCCCAGACACCATGACACAACTCGGCATTGGTGTAGACGTGGAGGCTCTCCTCCGAAGGATCCGATGCAGGAGATGGATGACAGCCCAGTGGGCCACTCACCCAGTCCTTGTCTGAGAATTCTTTGCCACCCTCAAGGTGACGAAGACATCCCAACATGTGCAGCCAATCTCCATTCAATTTCAGTTGGGCGAGCAGAGGCACTCCTTGACACGAAATCAGCTTGATGAGATTCTGGGGTGCCCGATTAGAGGCTGCTTCCGCTTTTCGGAGGAGTTCAGCCCGACAACTTTCTGGAGACAGATTGCTTCAGAGGAGGAGGATATGGGGGATCTTGATTCCGGGGCTCTCAAAGCCTCCTCAGTAGGCAACCCTGCTTTTCGCTACATTTTGCAGTGCCTTGGACTCTCCCTTGTCGGCCAAAATGAGAGTGGCAAGGTGCATTTTCAGGAGCTCCTTGTGCTCTGGGGGATGCTCACGCGGACCAGAGTGAGCATGGCCGGGCTTGTGATGGACAACTGGGAGAGGCAGACGAAGGCCAAACCCAACACCGTCTGGAGTGGGGGATTGATCACTCATATCGCCGACACTCTTGGGATTCCGATGATGGACTTGGAGGCATGTCCACCACCCATGGGCCTGGATGTCCAGCAGCTCATCCAGATGCAGTCTCTCGCTCGCCGGCCACTTGGCAGATGGTTCTGGAAATTATGGAACGGGGACTTCTTCCATCTGCCGCAGCCTGCACTGACACATGTTACGGACTATGATTTCTGTGACAATTGGTTTATGTCGACCGACGCCCACATGGCACACACAAAGGGCCCGAGGGGGCGAGGTGAGCCTACCTACCGCCTCAGGCATCGGAGTCGCTGTTTGAGGGCTGATCAGCACGTCTTGACTCCCGAGCAGGAGCGCGAGGAAGAGGAGCAGTGACTGCTCCATCAACAGGCCGAGGGCGCAGCAGGGGACATCCCCGAGGATCAGGGACGGCGGCATGATTTTGGAGAGGGATCGAGTTCATCACAGCCCGATTGTGATGGGTTTTTTATACTGAAAGCATTTATTATAATGAGTATACAACGGTTTATTTCTTCTATCTGTTAACAATCGTACATGTATGAACAAAGGTATCCTCTTGTCTCACCGATAGGGACGATCATACGGCGTGTTGTAGATCGCAAAAGACAGTATGATCACAGTCGAGACAGCGTATGAGGATACGTCTGTCTGGATGGCTGCGGCATTGTCGGAATAAGTAGTCTGTCTTGGTTACTTGACATGCTGGTACGCAGAGGTGGCATATTGATGGACCGCAGTGAGATATATTCGTCTGTCTGACATCAGCGAATAAAAGATCTCGTTATATTGATTGAGTCCAAACCCTAACGAAGGTTCAGGGGTTTGCACGGGTTGACTGTTGCTTTGACTTGCCATGGTGGAGAGCCTCAGTAACGTGCTCATATATTCGCATCTTGGGTAACACCAGTTCGTGTAGAACCGCCTGAGACTGAACTTAGGTAACCATATCCGAGTAATAGGATGGGGACATTCCCTGAGGAGCTCAATAACATTCATCGTGCCAAAGTCCTGCAGGCTGATTAAGTTCAGGCACGAGTGATAAGGTTTGAGTGGTACTACTCAGGAATTATAAGATATTAATTAATTGTAGTTAGAGCTTGTCAGAGGCTCCGATTAATTAATGGATGTCCGGTAACCTTAAATATGGGGATTCTCAATTAATGCAGCCCGTTCTCATAACGTGGTAATAAAGGGGTAGGTCAGTATTAATTCTGTGGTGAAAAAGAATTAATATTAATTAATTAATTGTGTCCTGGGTTGTGGACATGGGAATTAATTAATTTATAGGCCCATTTTATTATTTGCATTAGGTCCCAGGTCTGGCCCAACAAGTGTGCCGAATTGAGCCCAAAATGGCCCATTAGGGTTTCCAACCATAGGTCTATAAATAGACAGCTCTCTCTCATAAGTCATAACTGAGTTGAAAAACCCTAAACCTAAGAGAGAGAGTGGGCGCCATTTTTGACAAGAGAAAAGGAGGAGAATTTTCGAATTCTGGTCCTGCTCAAGTCACAGATCTACGGAGTCCTCACCAGTAGTAGATCTGACCAGCACCGGGATACAGATCTGAAGATCTAATCTGGAGAACAACAGATTTCTTCTTTCCTTTTCTTTATTTTTGATTTTCTCTAGAAATTAGTTTTCTAATTTCTGTTTCCGCAGAGAAATCAGATTGCGTGGTTGAATTGGATTTTGAAATTCAAACGTAAAAGATCGGTACAGACACTACGGAATTACGGTAATCTCTCAATCCACAATTATGCATTAAATTCATAGTAGCATGCTAGGGTTTTTGTGAATTTAATTATGGGTAATATCCATAGATCGATAAGGTTCAGTATTTGTTTTGTTGATTCGGTTCACGTAAAAACCCTACAATTGGTATCAGAGCCAGGTTTCTGATTTATGGATCTGTTGTTCATAATTGAATTCTACTATGCATGTATGAATTTATTATTGTGGATGTTTGGTTTTTGTTCCTCGTGGCAACCCGTTGATTCAGCCCGCGGTGGTTTATCCGTGTAGGGCTGAATTATTTTGTAAAATCATGAGAAAATCCATGATAGATTTGAAAATTGTAATAGAATAGTTTCTGTAATTCTATTTTTCGAATTATGTAATTAGACGGGTCGAGGACGAAGAACGAAGACGGAGCCAACGGAGGGCCGGGCACGGCGGACGACAGTGGCGACGCGGCAGGCACGACCGAGGGCGTGCGGCGCGCGAGGGCAGCACCCACGACACGCGGCTTGTACGCACGTGAGAGCCACGACGAGGCAGGCGCGCGGGGCGCACGGCGCTGGGCACGACCCTGGCGGTCGGCGGCGGCTTCGGTCGTCGTCGGCTGCTGCTGCTGTCCCATCGGGTGGCTTGTGTTTTTGGTGGTTTGTGCAATCCTGTGTAAACCCTAGGTTTGCATTAGGGTTAGGGCAAATCATCAGATCACAAAGGCTTAAAAATCCAAAAGATTTGGTGTATCAAGATTTGGAAGCCCTTGAGGATTTGAGAAGATTTGATTTTATCCATTAAATTCAAAATTTAAATTGTAATAGATAGATTTTATTTTCTATTTATTTTGGGGCCACGAGGAATTTTGTTTGCCTTAATTGTTCTCGTATGATATATGATTTATTTATGTGCGCAATTAAGCATGTGTAGATAATAGGAAAAGCATGTTTTACTGCTTTTATTATTTACAACTTTCCAAGCATGCTTATGTGATTAATTCTTTTGTTGGATTATATTTTGGGAATTTTTGGGCTTGTTTAATTACATGCAAAAATTTGGAAAATATAATGACAAAAGGAAATTATGTGTGCGCATAAAGAAACCTTTTAAAAGAAAAATACTAAGTAGATTTTTTAATTAAAATCAATAGACCTCCACAAAGCGGTCCTAGGTTGTAAGTGAATCTCTCGTTCTAGTAAACATCTACGAGTGTAGCTTGCTAGTTCTCGGAGGTGCATGGGTACGGTTGTTGGGATTTCTAGACAAACAATTTAAATCATGTGAATAGTGGGAGGGCTTTGCGTAAACGTCTACGAGTGTAGCTTGCGTAGACCTCTTTCACAAGTATTCTAGGATTGATTTAAATTATAGATAACAAAAGCTTTAAGGGCTGTGCGGTATGGTTACGTGCCATGCTAAACTGTCTCTTTTGGCCGGAGTTAAATTTGTGGTTAATTGCTTAGAAGCATCTTAGAATATAATGCAAGAATTGCATCCCTATTCTTGAGAGATGGCTTGGTCTAAGATTTTCACTAATTATTAATTTCTAGTGTCAAAAGCATCCTGACATGGTAGTGAAATTAAATGGATTGGGGCTTAAAACCCACAGTTCTGGTTGAGGGTGACATCATAAATGTCTACGAGTGTAGCTTGCGGTGGGAACTCTTGGGCAATTAGTGGAAAACATTTGTATTTGATTTATTAAAAGGTTTTCAATGCATTTGTTTTCGAAGTTCAACATGTATGTTCTTATTTAAGACTCTTTATTGTTTCAGATATGTCTAAGTCTACTGTCGATCATATACTTGCTCTCAATCCTCTAACTGGTCCGAACTTGAGATATTGCATTGAGTATATTCTCCTAACTAAACGACACATGTTTGTTCTCACTATGATGCCACTTGCCCCACGTTACCATAAAGTATCTAGACGTGAGAAGGAGTTCTATGACAGTTGGATGGCATCTGAGGATTTTACTTACAAGTTAATCTCAGATAACCTTTCTAGAGAACTTAAGCTCAAGTACATGGGCTATTATAGCTCTGTTACTATCTGGATGGACTTAGTGGCTACGTATGGTGAAGTGGAGCGAACTGTCAACTGTGATCTCGTTAGAGACCTTGTCTGTAAGAGAATGGTTGATGGCAGTTCGGTGACACTGCATGTGATGATCATGGATAACACCATGAAACAATTCACACGTGGAGGTGGATGTATCAGTGATCGGGCTAAGATCGATATAATCCTGAACTCCTTACCAGTTTCATTCTATGACTTTAAGAAGGATGTAGCTAAGAGAAGTGAGTACTCTTTCAAGGAGTTGCTTACTGATCTCATAGCAGGACAGTCCTTCGTACCTTCATGGGAGTCTGAGTTATCAGATCTTGAGCACAACTTGGGCACATTGAAAGATGTGGTTCATACTGTGTGCAAGAACATGATTGATCGCAGATCAC
>JAPKLW010001959.1:111540-131399 GCA_026898455.1 Plectranthus barbatus | reverse complement strand
ATGATTAATTTCACCTTAATAGAACAATTCCATCATGAATATCATATATTATTTCCCAAACTATAATATTTCCAATAGAGCTTGATAATTCATCAAGATATAAGATAACCAAGTTCAATAACATAATTAACTTCTCCAACTCCATCAAATTAATTCAAATGCTTCTCGTCAAAAGGAATTCCCCTTTCATTAAATCCGAACAACTATTACAAGGTCGAAAATAATACGAGGTGTTACAATACATAAAGCATGCGTCAATGAATGTAGTTAAATATAATAATGTAACAAAGAATCTTTATCATACATCAATTACAAAAGTTTAGTTTGAAGAGATGGAGAAAAAGTGAAGTAATTGATCGAAAACTTAAAAATTTTCAATAATAACCATAATTCAAAATAATGAAAAATTGTTTAACATTAAAAATTACTTCATAAATTATAAAGTGAACCCTTCATATCAAGAAAAAATAATATAAAAATCTCGATCTTGGAGCGCAGGTGGTTAAGTACTTTGTTAATGATTAATTAGTCATATTTTCGAGTAGTGTCAAAACACATATTCTCCATTTAAATAGTATACCCAATTAAAAATAAAATAAAATAAAATATAAATATTGTTCAAATTAAAATCTCACATTTATGCTTATAATTTTTTTTATAAATTAATCAAAATAAATATAACTCAATATAATATGACATATATATATATATATGTGTGTGTGTGTATTATATGTGATATTTTATGATTTTGTAGTTTACGAATTTTAGAAGTCTATATTATAAATTCCCACGCATTGCGTGACTGCAATACTATATATATTAAAATAAGACCGGATCTTTATGTGAAAATTTTATGTGTATTAATTGTGCATTAATTGAACTAGAAGTTCATTAATTAAAAAGTGAAACATACTAAAACAACACACAAAATAGTTTAAAATTAAGTTATGATTTTTTTGGTAATAATTGATATTTATGCTTGAGTTTATCAATCATATATTAGAGTTTAATTATTTTTGTAAATTTAAGAAATAATAATATACACAATTGACTAATTTATTGAATCAATAAGAAAATGTAATTAATATTACGATTTTTTTCACATAAATACATAAATATACATATCAAGTATTTATATAGTTAGTTTTAAAAATATTTAATTGGATAGTGTTTTATTTAATTATTAAATAAAGGTATACAATATATTGCATAGCTATCTTCCAGTCTTTTAATCCTTTTTTTTTTCAATGTTATGCTAAAATTATTTTTTTCATTTAATTATTTTTCATTAAATATGTATCAAAACCAATAAAAAGCAATTAGAAGATTATGTTTATTAATTAAAGAAATAATATCATATTTATTAAATAAGGAAACAATATTTTTTTTCCACACAAGTTACCAAAGACAGTTATACAAAAAATAAAGAAGCAAATCTCTACAATTAATAATGAACAAAAAAATGCACGCTACATTATTACATTATACAGGCTATGGAAAGAAATAATTGATATCAATCAATGGCTAATATAGTGTTGATTCTAATTGATTGATTAACATTAAATAATATTATTGGATGTGGATAAATACTAGATATATTGTTTCTCATTATTCATATATATATATATATTTTGTTTATGAAACGTTAATGAAGAATCATGAGAGAAATTGAGAGGTTTCCCAAGTAGGGATTTTCATTGTGAGTTGACGGAAATTTCTTTGTGGATGCTGCCATTGGAATTTAAGATCGAGAGATTGGAGCATTTAATGAAGGCAGGAGTGAATGTTGTGGGTTTGGATAGTTCTCAATATAATATTATCTATCAAATTGAGATTATTAATCATATCAAGAACATGTATTCGGTTTGATTGGTAGTGATGTAGCACTTTCCACGCTTGATTAAAACTAGATTCAGTCAGGAGTGGATGAGTTAGGAGTTGGAATGAGATCATATTCTATTATGCACTTGCATAGTAGTTTATTATTTTCTTTAACTATTTATGCTTACGAAGTTTGGATCATCTTTTCTTCACAAACTTAGTTTGTTGTGTTTTATGAAATGAAACTAAATATCATTTTTTTTGGTCCTTTGTTCTACTGATTTTATTGTTATGAAATATGTTATTTTTTTATTTATGTTCTTTTAGTCATTTGATATTGGTGTAGACTATTGTTTCCTCTGTATGTTAATAAATACAATTTTATGTTCTTTTATTGATTTTAATCTTCTTTGTTAATGTGTTTGTTCACAATCATTATTTTTATCATTCAGTCACTATTATATGTATTTTAATTGTTTATTCTGTCATTCATATTCTTACTCAGTTTTTTTCATCGTTTATTTAATATGTTTGTTTTTATTAAATTAAAACATTCAATAAGTGATTCATCCACTTTTTATTTTTTATTTGTAATGTACAAATCTATTTAAATATATATTTATCAAATAAAATATGATAAATATTTCATAAAAATTGATATGACTAACCAACCTAAGGTTACAATCATAAATCAATTTCATATTTAATTGATTATACTTTAATAAGATTATTTGTTGAAATAATATTTATAAGAAAACTAGGAAAATCTTCTTAATTTGCGTTAATAATTAATTATATGCTAATATCATTTTTAACTTATAAGTATAAAGTGCTATGTAATTAAATATGCGTATTGCATTTTTTATAGTTAAAAAATAGTTAGAATCGTTAAAAAGTATTATTGGGTAGAATATGATGTGTAAAAAATAATTCCTAAATTATCAGCTAAAATATCAAATGGTTTGAACACATTTTTGTTATTAATTAATGAACAATAATTTTGTAATTATAATCTCATATATATCTATTGAATTGAAAGCAAGATTTTTTTTTTTAATTAAGGAAACAAAAAGATCTTAAGAAAATCTAATAAAATTTAGCATTATTTATTATAAAATAAAATAATAAGTAACAAATAATAAAAGAATTCGCAAAATAAATGCAAACATAATAGCAAGTGGACATATAATTAGATTACAGTATTTCAAAAAAATATATTAATAGATTTTTTAAAAATAAAATAATTTTTAAAAATATATATAAATCAAATCATAATACAGTCGCAAATGAGTTATTGCAAAATAGCAACTGACCATGTATAAATGCAATCAAAATTTTGATTTTATTCATTAAAGTGTTAATATTATAGTAGTTAATGAGAAAATATAAATTTCATAACAAGGAATTCAATAATAAATTTATCTTCGCTATAGAATATAAATTAACAACACATGAAAATATTACAATTTTGAAACGAGATGCTATGAGGTATATGCACTATCGTGACGACCATATTATGATATCATAATTGAAGACATTAAAAGTTGATGAGAGAGTGAGATTAAATGTATAAACCTCCAACATATTCGACAGTAGCAAATCAAATTTCATGTCAAGAAATAGGAGGTTCAAGTTTAATGTGTGAAAAGTATACATTAATGCGCATAGTAAAATATTTATCCAAAGATGCAAAAATAATTTGCATAATTATATCAGTTCGAAAAATTTGTTTATTCTAAAAATATTGATGGGAAAGTGAAAGGTTCAAAGTTCAAGGTTTTTAGTAATAAATGTTAAAAATTAGCACACACAAATAAAAATATTTAACGATGAAAGTTATAAAATATGAAGTAAATCCATCATTTTATATATATATATATATATATATATATATATATAGGAGGGATCATGTAAAAAAAATCCTCATGTGAGAAAAAAGAATGAATCATGTCCATCAGATCTAAAAAAATCAATGGTTGATATTGAATCAAGCAACAACTAAAATGCAATCAAGAAACAAAATAATCAAGCAACAACTAAAGCACAATCAAGCAACATTGCAATCAAGCAACGACCTGAATACAATCAAGCAATACCGTGAATGCAATCAAGCATCTTTCTCACTTTCTCACGTTAAGAATTTTCTCACTGGATCTGCTCCCTATATATATATATATATAGAGGAGGGATCATGTAAAAAAAATCCCCATGTGAGAAAAAAGAATGAATCATATCCATCAGATCTAAAAAAATCAATGGTTGATATTGAATCAAGCAACAACTAAAATGCAATGAAGCAACAAAATAATAAAGCAACAACTAAAGCACAGTCAAGCAACATTGCAATCAAGCAACGACCTGAATGCAATCAAGCAATGCCGTGAATGCAATCAAGCATCTTTCTCATTTTCTCACGTTAAGAGTTTTCTCACTGGATCCGCTCCCTATATATATATATGGGTGCATTCTAGGCTGAACTCATCTTCCTGAATGAACTATGAACTTTCATTGTTGTGTGTGTAATTGATCATTGTTGTATGTATAATATCTCATTATATTGTCATACACACTACAATTACACACACAACAATGAAGTATCATAATTAAGTACTATAATGAACTATCATATAAACTACAATGATCAATTTTACACATAACAATGAAAAGTTCATAGTTCATTCAGGACATTTAGTTCGGATTTGAACGCAACTCTATATATATATATATATATATATATATATATATGTTTTTTGGGATTTAAAAAAATAATATATAAATATTGTTTTGAATTAGAAACTAAAACGAGGCTCACAAAATATTATTTTAAAGTTCCTAACATATTAAACAAAATACATATTATTTGCTAATAAAGAATTTAAAATTGACATTATTTTCTATCAAAATGCACTATGTCTCATCATCTCGCACAAAAATACTGTCCCGCACAAGTTTTTGGCAAATTATTTAGCATTAAAAGTTATAAATTATGGAGTAAAACTTATCATATCAACAAAATAAATATACAAGTCTCAATGTGAGTGTTTTACCCATGGTCAATTGATCATATGTTTGAGACGTCACGAATCACCACATACCAATTTAAATAGTACACCCTAATTTAAATAAAAGAAAATAGTGTATAAATATTATTTAAATTTGAAATTAACATTTATGCTTATAAATTATGATTTATAAATTAATCAAACTAAATACGTTCATATAATATGACATATATAATTTTTTATCATATATAATTCATAAAAAAATATAGATTATATTTCTATTATGCAAATTTTATGATTTGCGAATTTTAAATATTCAAAATATTTAACTATAAGTAAAATATTGAATTTAATATTACAAAACAATTAAATTCTCACGCATCGTGTGAGTTCAATATTAGTTATATTAAAAATTGAATCACCTTTTGTGCCAAATGTCAATTTTATAGTAAAAGAGGGAAGGTTGTCCGCCGCCCTTATTCACTCTAAAGTCACAAGTTTTTAATCTTTTTTTAAGTCTCCATTATTTTATTTTTTGTGGTGATAGGGATTGTCTAGCCACCAAAATTGATTCAAAGATTGCTTCATAATTGATCACAAAAACTTAGATCTTATTTTTCTCTAGATTGATCTTTGATTACTTTGCTTTGAGTTATGGTCAAAGTTCGTCTCTTTAAATCAAACAACTTCAAAGTATTGATTCACTAGATAATCATAGAAAAATATTGTTAGTATTCATTTATGTTTCGTGTAATCATCGTGAATGTGATACTTTTGCTCGTTTCTCTATTATAAAGGACCCGTACATTTACGGTTTTATATATCAATAATTAATTGAGTAACATATACTAAGTCCGTCCTGATAGAAATGACCTTCTTCTTTTCGATATGTAAATTGAAAATTGTAATTGTAAGTTAAATTAATATTTTATTGTTGAATGCGAAAAGATTATCATTTTTAAAAATGAGTTAATTGAGTTGGGACGCCTAATTTCGTAAGAGGATCAATTCTATCGGGACAGAAGAAATATAAGACTTGTATAGTTGAAACTTGAGAGGGCCTTAAAGGATTTAATATTGAAAGGGGCTTAAAGGATTAGGCCCGTATAAAACTAAGATGGGTGACTAATGAAAAATTTGACCGGAAACTAGGCGTTATAGATGGTATTAGAACCAAACCTCTCCAAACTATATGATAGAGCTATGGAGACACCCCACAATCTTGAAGAAGCTGCAAGAACCTCTCCAAACTTGGGAAAATGCAGTATCTTAAAGCTGTTGTGAAGTTTCCATTTGGTAGAGAGCTTGGCTCTTGGGATGAGCCGGACAAGTTTCGGAATTCTAGGGTAGATCACATTTTGCAATGGCTATTACAGAACTTGTGTTGGCAAATCTTGTGAATAATTTTGAACGGAATCGGCTATTGCGTTTGTAACAACACATCAAATTATTTCATTTCATCATCTCATGCTTCTTTATGCAACTTTTATTTTTTGAGATACTTATTCAGCACTACATAACTTCAAATCCCAACAGCAAGAAGAGGAACAGCTCTCCGAATGGCAAGCCCAGGGCGTTCACTCATGTCCAACTCCTTACATTCTTCTGGCAGTTTCCATTCAAATCTACGAACAAGTTTTGCCAGCACCAACTCTATATTAGCCATGGCAAATGCCACACCCGGACACCCTCTTCTTCCGGCCCCGAATGGGATCAGCTCGAAATCTAGGCCCTTGAAATTCAAAAACCTCTCGGGGTAAAACCTCTCCGGCTCCTCCCACGAGTTGGGATCTCTTCCGATGGCCCAAGCATTAATGATCACCGTTGTACCTGCTGCAATTTCGTACCCCATAATCTCTACATCTTCCTTTGCAACTCGAGGTACTAGCAGCGGGATTGGAGGGTGGCAACGCAGAGTTTCCTTCATCACGGCTTTCAGATAATGCATTTTCTCCAAATCATTAGCAGTAATGTCGCGCTTGTCTCCCATTACTTCACACACTTCATTTCTCAACTTTTTTAGGACTGAAGGCTGTCGCAAAAGCTCTGACATCGCCCACTCCAGCACCGTCGACGTTGTATCTGTTCCAGCAGCAAATGTATCCTGCCAGATATATATATATATATATATATATATACTAGATCAAAATCTGCTTGTATAAGTAAGAAACTTTGAAAGAAACGATAGTTAATTATTACCAGTATAATCGCTTTGATGCTGTCTCTGTCAATCGATACACCAGCTGAATTATTCCGGCAAATGTCGAGCAATATATCAACAAAAGTCTCTCCCTTCGCAGGCGGGTTTTGCAGGCGATCATGAAGAACTCCCTCCAAGAATTCATCCATCTCTCTTGCAACCCTGTCAACTCTTGCATCGAAGCCGCTGACGCGAGTTATCCACGACAGCAACGGAACGAGCTCCCCGATGATGATTGCTCCCATTAGCTCCAACATTTCTTCCAAAGTCGTAAGAAATTTCTTGCCGTTTTCATCTTCTCCATACTTCCTTCCCAGAGCTGATCTACAAACCACATCATTCGTGAGTTGAGTAAACATTTGGCTCAAATTCACACAACCCGAAGATTTCGTGATTTTCTGCATCATAATCTCTGTCTCTTCCTGTCTAATGGCATGAAAAGATTGAACCCTTTTGTTGCTCAACAACTGTAGGATGCAGATTCTTTTGAGCTGCCTCCAGAATTCGCCGTAAGGCGCGAAAGCAATGTCCTTGTCGTCGTACAGAAGCCGCCTGTGGACGATGGAATCGGGCCTGTCCGCGAAGTTGAGATCATGAGTTTTCATGATCTCTCGTGCTGCAGCTGCCGACGACACGACCAGCGTGGGCACGCTGCCGAAGTGAAGAAGCATGAGGGGGCCGTGTTTCTTGGCCATGGATAGGAGGTCGCGGTGGGGCAATGAGCCCAACTGGTGGAGGTTTCCGAGTACTGGAAGTCTTCGCGGTGACGGTGGAAGATTCTTGATTGTTGCAGATCTTGAGAGAGATTTAGTGATGGAGATGATTATGAAGAAAGATATGAAGGCTTGAAATAACAAGGGGTGTAGAAGGATTTCATCCATTTTTTCGGTGTATCAGATTCAGAGCTGAAATCTTGGACATGGTTTCCATCTTATGTAGTGGTAATCGTGTTCTGGCTCAATTACGCAACTTTACTTGTTAAAAAAAATAAAAATAAAAAATAAAATAATAATAATAAATAAGTGGTGATAAATATTTTTTATTTTTATAATTTTGATCTCTTTATATTTATATATATATATATATATATAATCTAGAGGTTCTGATTTTTCTTTTACGTGAAAGAAATAATAGCCTACTTTTTCGCATTCGAAATTAATATGACAATTTTCGTAAAAAAAAAAAAAATTCAAACTTTGCAAAAGATTTTGGACAAAGATTTATCACATCAATTATGATGAGAAAAAATAAAGATGGCAACCAATGAGTTTGCAGGGACTTTCACAAATATTCTCTTAGTTTAGTGGTGGAATAGACATGAATTGTTTATTTAACATGTATTTTACGTCTCAAAACTTATGTTTAATTATACAGCAATTGTTCTCAATAATATAAGTTCTCATGACTCGTCTGTTTCAATCTGTAATGAGCTTAACTTCTCTGATTGGAGTGAGCAAGTTCAGTTCCATCTTGGTGTGATGGATCTTGACCTTGCCATTATGGAAGAGAAGCTCGCTGCTATTACTGATGCTAGCAACGATGAAGGAAAAACCCATTTTCAAAGTTGGGAAAGGTCTAACAGACTGAGCTTAATGTTTATGAGAATGACTGTCGCAGACAGTATCTTTTACAGCTCTCCCTAAAACTGAAAGTGCTAAAGAATTTATGAAGTTTGTGGGAGAGCGCTCTTAAACAGCTTTAAAGTCTCTTGCTGGGACACTAATGAGTACACTGACCACCATGAAGTTTGATGGTTCATGTACTATGCATGAACATGTCATTGAAATGACAAACATTGCAGCAAGGCTTAAGACCTTGGGAATGGCTGTGGATGATAACTTCCTAGTACAGTTTATCATTAACTCGTTACCAATTGAATATGACCCATTTCAAATGAGCTATAATACCATGAAAGATAAATGGAATGTGCATGAACTGCACAGTATGTTGGTGCAAGAGAAAATAAGACTTAAGAATTTGGGAAGTCATTCAGTCCATTATGTGAGCCACTAAGGTAATTAAGCAACTGGAAAGAAATTCATGAAGAAACATGGTAAGGATAAGAAGCCATTAAAGATCAATGAGGCTTCTAGTAAGATCCAGAAGAAAGAATCAAAGACCCATAATTGTCACTTCTAGGGAAAGCCTGGACATATCCAAAAGAATTGTCCGAGACGTAAGGTTTGGTTCGAAAGGAAAGATAAGCTTAATGCTTATGTATGATTCGGATCAAATCTAACTGAAGTTCCACATAATACTTGGTTGATTGATTCTGGATGTACTACTCATGTTTCTAATACGATGCAAAGATTCCTTCCAATCCAAACCATAAGCTAAAATGAGAAATTCCAGTGAAAGTAGTCAGGCCTTATCGTTTAATCTTTGACACTAGACTTCATTTAGATTTATTGGATACTCTTTATGTACCTAGTTTATCTAGGAATTTGGTTTCATTATCTAAACTTGATGTTGCTGGATACTCTTTCAATTTTGGTGAAGGATGTTTCAGTTTATTTAAGCATAATCATCTCATTGGTACTAGTATTCTATGTGATGATTTATATAAACTGATATTGGATGGATTGTATTCTGAAACTGTTTTAACTCTGCATCATAATGTTGGCGCTAAATGTGGTTTAGTGAATGGAAGTTCTGCTTTATTGTGGCATAAGCGTTTGGGTCACATTTATAGAGAAACAATGGAAAGACTTGTAAAGAATGAAGTCCTTCCTGATCTAGATTTTACGAACCTCAATATTTGTGTGGATTGTGTTAAAGGAAAACAAACAAAACACACGAAGAAAGGAGCCACAACAAGCACTCAGCTTCTTAAAATTGTGCATACTGATATATGTGGACCTTTTGATGTTCAATATTTTGGAAAGCAAAAGTACTTTATTACCTTTATTGATTAGTATTCACGTTATGGCTATGTCTATCTATTGCATGAAAAGTCACAAGCAATAGATGCCTTGGGAATCTACTTAAATAAAGTAGAAATGCAATTAAACAGAAAGGTTAAAGTCATAAGGTCTGATAGAGGTGGTGAGAACTATGGAAGGTATGATGAAACTGAGCAACACCCCGGTCCATTTGCAATACTCCTCCAGAAACGTGGCATTTGTGCACATTATACAATGCTGCCAGGTACACCACAACAAAATGGTGTATCAGAAATGCGTAATAGAACTTTAATGGATATGGTTAGGAGTATGTTAAGTAATTCAAATTTATCCTTATCTTTGTGGATGTACTGTTTGAAAATACCATGTATTTGTTGAACAGGGTTCCTAGCAAAGCAGTTCCTAAGACTCCTTTTGAACAGTGGACTGGCAGGAAACCCAGTTTAAGACACATGCATGTTTGGGTTGTCAGGAAAAAGTACTAATTTATAATCTACATGAAAAGAAATTGGATGCAAGAACAATAACTGGGTACTTTGTTGGTTATCCAGAAAAGTCAAAAGGGTATATCTTTTACTGTCCTAATCATAGTACGAGAATTGCTGAGACTGGAAATGCAAGGTTCATTGAATTTGGTGGAAACAGTGGGAGTAATGTTTCTCCAAGCACTGTGGGTATTAATAAAGTTAGAGTACAAGTCCCTTTAGTTTGTACTTCTAAAAATAAAGTGAATGTTGCTCCAGTTGTTGTACCGAATAACAGTGAAAATGAACAACCGAATGATGAACCCATGATTGAAACACCAAATAATGAACCTATTGAAGAAGTACCACAAGAAATAGCATTAAGGAGGTTTGAAAGGCAAAGAAAACATGCTAATTCGAATGACTATGTGGTATATTTACACGAGTCAGAAACTGAGTTAAGTATTAATGATAATGATCCAGTCTCATTTTCATAGGACATGAGTTATGATAATTCTGATGAATGGTTAAACGCCATGAAAGAAGAGTTGAAATCATTGGAACATAATGGTGTTTGGGACCTTGTAGAATTACCAGAAGGTTGTAAGAGAGTTTGTTGTAAGTGGGTCTTTAAGACCAAACGTGGTTCTCATGGTAATCTTGAATGGTACAAGGTCAGACTTGTAGCCAAAGGTTTTACTCAGACTAGTAGCTCATTATGATATGGAGTTGCATCAAATGGATGTGAAAACTACCTTTCTTAAATGAAGAATTAGAGGAGGATGTTTACATGGATCAACCAATGGGTTTTGCAATTAAGGGAAAGGAATAAATGGTATGCAAATTAAAGAAATCAATATATGGTCTCAAGCAAGCTTCCCGCCAATGGTATTTGAAGTTTAATAATACCATTGTTTCCTTTGGATTTCAGGAAAATACCGTTGATCGGTGTATATATTTCAAAGTTAGTGGGAGTAAGGTCATATTTTTGATATTGTATGTTGATGATATCTTGCTTGCAACTAATGATCTTAGTCTTCTTCATGAAACGAAGATTTTTCTTTCTAGTAACTTTGAAATGAAATATATGGGTGAGACAAGTTATGTGATAGGAATAGAAATATTCCGTAATACATCTAGGCTTGTCTTAGAAAGCTTATATCAATAAAGTACTAGAGAAGAAATAAATGGAAGTAATTATGTATGTATCAATTGCTGGGAACATTATGTATGCTCAGATACTAAAGCAATCCAGGAATGGAACACTGAAAAGCTGCAAAAAAGGTTCTGAGATAAATAAAACAATCCATTATTGTTACATTTATGATGAAAGCTGAATTTGCAGCATGTTTTGAGGCTACAATTCAGGCGAATTGGCTGCAGAGCTTTATTTTAGGGCTTGGAATTGTCGATAGTATGGCTAAGCCACTGGAATTGTAATGTGATAACTCCGTAACAGTTTCTTCTCTAAAACGAAAAGTACTCTAAAGGTGCTAAGCATATGGAATTAAAGTACTTTGTCGTGAAGGAAGCAGTTCAGAAACAAAAAGTGTCAATAGAATATATTAGCACAAATCTTATGATACCATATCATTTGACGAAAGGATTGCCGCCCAAAACATTTATTGAACATGTTGGAAGTATGGCATAACTGATGAGAGTATGTATTGAATTGTTCATTCTGAGCTCATTTATGATATGTTTCTGATTACCTATTTCTATTTGCATGCATAATTGTAATAGATAAATGTAAACAGGTATGTTCTTGAATAAAGACATTATGTTGGACCGAATGTATGCTCCAAATGAATGATCATGTTAAAGATGTGACTATATTGTGGTACATGGAAGGGACTATGTCGATTGTGTGACATACAACTGCCATGACTCGATTTAGTTATTTACCTTTAATCATGATATTAAGATGGACCCAATGAATGAATATTTAGACTTATCAATGCACATTATGAAAGTATAATTTATTTGTATCCATAATGATAACGGAATGTCACATGTGACAAGTGAGAGAATGTAAGATATGTCTCATGTGTGTGATATATTTATTATGGATTAAAAGATAAATAAATTATTAATTGGATAAGTCTAAATAATATATGGGATATCTGGAGCAGATTTGATGATTAATTGATATTTGATAGGGATATCAATTTTATGTGGATTATATATCAACCCTATAAATAAGGACTGGGTCCTCAATTCCTGACATAATAGTTTTCTCTCAAACCCTAACCGACATCACGAACATAAGAGAAAAGGAATAGAAGTCAAGGAAGAGAAACAATAGTCTTCTGCAATTCCCAATTCTACTATGGAGAGAGGTTCGCAATTGTGAGAATCATTGATTTCAAGATCTTGTAAGTTCTATTTCATTGATTTTATAGAAAACCACATGAGAAAGTTTTACAACTTTATCTTGATAGACTTAATATGTTGTAAATTGAATCGATTTGAGTTTAAACTTTTATATAGTGCAGTGTAATACTTATAATATATGTTTTATTTTTAAATTATCAATAATTATATAATCTTCACAAAATATGTTTAATATTATTTGATTTCAAATGACAATTGTATTTTTAATAAACTATATAATATATTATTATTTAAATGAGATAATATGCTTATTTAGAGATCGTATGTTTAATTAAGTAAATTCTTGAAATACCCTAATACAAGTAATTTTACTAAATACTCTGAATCAAGCCGCGCCCTACTCTCCTATCACGTAACCCAATCTTTTTTCATGGATCTCTTATCGTATTACCTTGTTGTAAGGATTGATTCTAACTACGAAATTTCATATTTGTTAGATATGAAAATTATGTAATTATGTGGTTTGGAATCGTTTTCTTGATGAGTATGGAGACCAAAGGGTAGATTTAATTATTTATTTTTTTTAAAAAAAAGAACTCTTATTTGGAATGTTGGACATAAATGCCAAACCAACAAAAAAAGACAATAATTATTTAGGAAAACTCCAAAATTAGAGTTGTAAAGGTGGGAGAGAGACCCTCACAATCTAGAAGAAGCTTGTAAACAGCAGCTGGCCAACCCATTGGGGCTAACACTAGAAATAGAATCAGCTTGAAACAAATTGAAAATCTAACCCAACAAATTTCGATATATTCAGTTAGGTTTGTTTGTTTTTTTTTTTTTTTTTTTGAGATTCTAATTTTTTTAATCGAGAATAACTGGAAAAACTGTTTCTAGAAAATAAGTGGTCAAGAATACTTTATTTCTATTTATACAAGATTTTTCGCTTTTGCTGAATGTCTGATCACACAAATTATGAAAAATCATTTAATTTATATTGTATACAGAAAGCATGTATTACAATGAGTATACATTGAATGGTATTTCATATATGTTAACAAACTTACATGCGAGTAACAACGGTATCCTCTTATCTCATCGATAGGGGCGATCATACGGTGTGTTGTAGATTGCAAAAGACAGTATGATCACTTGACCTAGTGAGATATAAATATTATCACAGTCGAGATAGCGTACGAGGGTAAGTCTGTCGATATAGGCTGCAGCATAGTCGGAAAAAAGTAATCTGTCTTGATTACTTGATATGTTGGTACGTGCGGTTGCGTATTGATTGGACCACAGTGAGATGTATTCTACTGTCTGGCATCAGAGAATACAAGATCTCGATCTTGATTGAGTGCAAACCCTAACGAAGATTCAGGGGTATGCACGGGTTGACTGCTGCTTTGACTTGCCATGGTGGAGAGCCTGAGTAACGTGCTCGTATACCCGCATCTTGGGTAGCAGCAGTTCGTGTAGTACAGCCTGAGACTGGAGCTAGGTAACCATATCCGAGTAATAGGATGGGGGCATTCCCTGAGGAGCTCAATAATGTTCACCGTGCTAAAATCCTGCAGGCTGATTAAGTTCAAGCACAAGTGATAAGGTTTGAGTGGTACTGCTCAGGAAAATAAGATATTTAGTAATTGTAGATAGAGCTTGTCAGAAGCTCCGATTAATTAATGAATGTCCGGTAACCTTAAATATGGGGATTCTCAAGTAAATACAACTCGTTCTCATAACGTGGTAATAAATGGGTAGGTCAGTATTACTTCTTTGGTGAAAAATAATTAATATTAATTAATTAATTGTGTCCTGGGTTGTAGACATGGGAATTAATTAATTCATAAGCCCACGTTATTATTTGCATTAGGTCCCAGGTCTGGCCCAATTAAATATGCTGAAAAGAGGCCCAGTAGCCCATTAGGGTTAAACCCCTAGGTCTATAAAAAGACAGCTCTCTCTCTGAAACCCTAGCCACCTTAGAACATTCAAATCAGTTCGAAACCCTAGGGAGAGAGAGACAGGTGGGCGGCGCACTGTTGTGTTTGTGAGACGAGTAATTCGACTCCGGCCTACACAATCATAGTCCTGTGGAATCCTCACCAGTAGCAGGATTGAACAACATTCGGATACAGATCTGAAGATCTAATATGAAGAACAGATTCTTTTTCTGTTTCCCTTTTTATTTGATTAATTCTTGAAATTAGATCTGGTTCTAATTTCTGTTTCCTCGGTTTTAATCAAAATGCGTGGTTGAATCAAGGGATTGGAATTTAAACGCGAAAGATCGGATCTGAGACTACGGAGTTAAGGTAAACTCGTAAAAACCACTGCATTAAATTCATAGGAGCATGCTAGGAATATCGTATGTTTATTGCTCTCAACATCCATGAAACGATTCGGTTTATTTGGATTTGGCGATTCGGTTTGCCAATAAAATCCCCACACTTATGTGTCGAGCCTCTTCTTCTTCTTGCCTCCGATCGATATTCGGCCTCTGTGTCGGTCGACATGCACCACGTCGATCGACACAGAGGTAATGCTTCGAGTTTTTGGCACGTCTTCCAACTTGGTCGCCTTCCCGTGTGTAAATTGAAGTAGCAACTATGTTCTTCACGACTCTTTTCATCATTTGATCTCTTTTTAGCCTCAAATACCTACAAAACTTAGCATGGCAGACATAACATCCTCTACAATACACTCATGCACGAAAACAATAAGAAACTTAACCTAATTGCACTAAAAAAAGGAGAAAAATATGGATAAGTGAGTACAAATATGAGCTTATCAAGCCCCCTCCGCAGGGGTTGACACTTACCCCGAAGTCTGCTCGGCCTCCCTGTCGCGTTTTTTGGCCCTCATTGCGGCGAGGAGGGAAGCTTGGGTAATCCCGGACATCTTGGCAGGAAGTTTTTATTTCTTCCCTTTGGCGTTCAACCAATGAGTGGCACAGACGCTTCGCTTACCCCGGATGGCCCTGAATTTCCTGTTTTTTCATTCCAAGACAATGTTGACACAGCCCTGCTCCTCGGTAGTAAGCTATGTCTGGTAGAACCCTGCAACCAAAACAAAAGAAAGAAAAACTAAGTACAAGGAAGGCAAAACAAACCTTCGTGCAAGAAAATTAAAGCGATTGCCAAGGTTGGGTTTGGCATCGACCCCAACGTCAACGTCGAACTCGACCCAAAGCACCGAGGTCAAAACTAACTTGTTAGGGGTCCCCCGATATTCAAGAATTTGGGGTCGTCACAGTCCATTAGCAACCAAACCCATTGATTCTTCCATCCTGGCATGTACTGCAGGCAACTGTTAATCAAAATTGGACGACGCCCGTTCCACTTCGTGATGTAGTAATAACCTTCGAAGTATCTGATGGGTTTTGTATACTGAAAGCATTTATTATATTGAGTATACAACAGTTTATTTCTCCTATCTGTTAACAATCTTACATGTATGAACAATGGTATCCTCTTGTCTCACCGATAGGGACGATCATACGGCGTGTTGTAGATCGCATAAGACAGTATGATCACTTGACCTAGTGAGACATAAACCTGATCACAGCCGAGACAGTGTATGAAGATACGTTTGTCCGGATGGCTGCGACATTGTCGGAATAAGTAATCTGTCTTGGTTACTTGACATGCTGGTACGCAGAGGTGGCGTATTGATGGACCGCATTGAGATGTATTCGTCTGTCTGACATCAGCGAATACAAGATCTCGTTATATTGATTGAGTCCAAACCCTAACAAAGGTTCAGGGGTTTGCACGGGTTGACTGTTGCTTTGACTTGCCATGGGGGAGAGCCTAAGTAACGTGCTCGTATATCTGCATCTTGGGTAACAGCAGTTCGTGTAGTACCGCCTGAGACTGGGTTTAGGTAATCATATCCGAGTAATAGGATGGGAACATTCCCTGAGGAGCTCAATAACATTCATCGTGCCAAAGTCCTGCAGGCTGATTAAGTTCAGGCACGAGTGATAAGGATTGAGTGTTACTACTCAGGAATAATAAGATATTAATTAATTGTAGTTAGAGCTTGCCAGAGGCTCCAATTAATTAATGGATGTCCGGTAACCTTAAATATGAGGATTCTCAATTAATGCAGCTTGTTCTCATAACGTGGTAATAAAGGGGTAGGCCAGTATTAATTCTGTGGTGAAAAAGAATTAATATTAATTAATTAATTGTGTCCTGGGTTGTGGACATGAGAATTAATTAATTTATAGGCCCACTTTATTATTTGCATTAGGTCTCAGGTCTGGCCCAAATAAATATGCTGAATTGAGCCCAGGAGCCCATTAGGGTTTACAACCCTAGGTCTATAAATAGACAGCTCTCTCTCATAAGTTACAACTGAGTTGAAAAACCCTAAACCTAGAGAGAGAGAGAGAGGGCGCCGTTTTCAAGGAGAGAGGAGGAGAATTTCGATTCTGGTCCTGCTCAAGCCACAGATCTACGGAGTCCTCACCAGTAGTAGATCTGAACAGCATTGGGACACAGCCCTGAAGACCTGATCTGGAGAACATAAATCTTGTTTCTTTTCTTTCTTTATTTTCGAATTTATCTAGAAATTAGATTGCTAATTTCTACTTCCGCAGATAAAATTGAATTGCGTGGTTGAATTGATGTTGGAAATTTAAACGCAAAAGATCGGATCAGACTCGACGGAATTACGGTAATCCCTCAATCCACAAATCTGAGTATTAAATTCATAGGACCATGCTAGGGTTTATCATGTATTTAATTGTGCACAATATCCATAAATCGATCTAGTTCAGTTAGGTTTTGGTGATTCGGTTCACGGGAGTGTGCGCTGCTCAACTAGCACGGCCGCGCGCCTGCCGCGGGACGGGGCTGCACGCGAGGGCGCGGGCGGCGGTGGTTCGGCGGCAGTCAGTCGGCGGCGGCGATGGTCGTCGTCGGCTGATGCTGTCCCGTCGCGATGGGTTGTGTTTTGGTGGTTTATACAATCCTGTGTAAACCCTAGGGTTTGCATTAGGGTTAGGGCAAATCATCAGATCACAAAGGCCTAAATCCCAAAAGATTTGGGGAATCAAGATTTGGAGGCCCTTGAAGATTTGGAAAGATTTGAATAGATTTGGAATTATCCAAATTAGATTCAAATTCAAATTGTAATAGATAGAATTTATTTTTCTATATTGTGGGGCCACGAGGAATTTTTGTTTGCCTTAATTATCCTCGTATGATATGTGATTTATTATGTGCGCTATATTAAGAATGTGTAGATAATAGGAAAAGCATGTTTTACTGCTTTTATTATTTACAGCTTTCAAGCATGCTTATGTGATTAATTTCTTTTGTTGGATTATATTTTGGGAATTTTTGGACTTGTATTATTACATGCAAAAATTTGGAAAATATAATGACAAAGAAATTATGTGTGCGCATATAAGAAACCTTTTAAAAGAAAAATACTAAGCGGATTTTTTAATTAAAATCAATAGACCTCCACAAAGCGGTCCTAGGCTGTAAGTGTATCTCTCGTTCTAGTAAACGTCTACGAGTGTAGCTTGCTAGTTCCTAGAGGTGCATGGGTACGGTTGTTGGGATTTCTAGACAAACAATTTAAATCATGTGAATAGTGGGAGGGCTTTGCGTAAACGTCTATGAGTGTAGCTTGCGTAGATCTCTTTCACAAGTATTCTAGGATTGATTTAAATTAAAGATAACAAAAGCTTTAAGGGCTGTGCGGTATGGTTACGTGCCATGCTAAACTGTCTCTTTTGGCCGGAGTTAAATTTGTGGTTAATAGCTTAGAAGCATCTTAGAATATAATGCAAGAATTGCATCCCTGTTCTTGAGAGATGTCTTGGTCTAAGGTTTTCACTAATTATTAATTTCTAGTGTCAAAAGCATCCTAACATGGTAGTGAAACTAAATGGATTGGGGCTTAAAACCCACATTTCTGGTTGAGGGTGACATCGTAAACGTCTACGAGTGTAGCTTGCGGTGGGAACTCTTGGGCAATTAGTGAAAAACATTTGTATTTGATTTATTAAAAGGTTTTCAATGCATTTGTTTTCAAAGTTCTACATGTATGCTCTCATTTAAGATTCTTTATTGTTTCAGATATGTCTATGTCTAATGTCATCAATATTCTTGCACAAAACACTCTAACTGGTCCAAACTTCCTGGAATGGAAACGCAATCTCGAGTACCTCTTGATTGCAGAAGAACATATGTTCGTTCTGCAAGTACTTCGTCCCGAAGCGCTAACTGCTGAATCCAGTCAAATGGATATAGACTTTTATAACAAGTGGGAGAAATCGAACAATGTAGTCAAGTGCTACATGATGACCACTATGTCGAAAGTCTTGCAGCAGCAGCATCAACACCATAGAGACGTGTAGGAACTGAGTCTACAATAGGCGATGCGAATCGCCATTTATTTTTAACCCCGGATTCGATTTATGGATATCAAAATAAATTCCATGACAAACAGTAAATGCCCTATGCATGCTCCTATTTAATTTAATACGTAGATTCAAAGGAATACCTAAACTCCAGCGACTGATCTACAGATCTAGATCGATGATGGCAATGATGATGGTGCAGATCTGGATCTGGAATCGATCAAAGCGATGGTGTTCCTACAGATCTGATCTTCTGATCTGTTCCCTTGCTCGATCCGGAAATCTGGTGAGGATACGCTACCGGATCTACAGCCGCCCACTCTCTTTCAATCTCTCTAGGGTTTCAGATTTGAAACTTCAAAACTTATTTGGGAAAATGAGAGATTCATCTATTTATATAGATCTGAGAATGGGCTATTAGGGTTTAATAAACCCTAATGGGCTCTGAGCAGTGTTGGGCCAGACTAGGGATCAAATGCAAATAATAAAGTGGGTCTCCTATTAATTAATTCCATGTTCAACCCAGAACATAATTAATTAATAAACATTAATTCATGCCACCAGAGAATTAATGCTGACCTACCCCTTTATTACCACGTTATTAGGAACGGGTTGCATTGACTTGGTTAATCCCCATATTTAAGGTTTCAGACATTCATTAATTAATTCAGCGTATGACAATTAGCTGTAATTAATTAATCTCTTATTATTCCTGAGTAGTACCACTCAACCCTTATCGCTTATGCTTGAATC
>JAPKLW010001959.1:100968-111530 GCA_026898455.1 Plectranthus barbatus | reverse complement strand
GAGGAAGATGACCGCCGCGCGCCATCACGCGCGGCTGCTGCTGCAGAGAACTGTCGCGCGGCTGCTGCTGCAGAGAACCGTCGCGCGCCTCCTGCGCGCGGCCATTGCCTGGCAGGCCGAGGGGCGCCACCGCTGGCGCGCGGCTGCTGCTGTCACTGGAAACCTGCTGCACCACCTTGTCGCTGTTCTTGTTCTCCATGTATTCCGGTTTACAGATTGAATAAAATTTACAACAGATCTAGATCTATTACAAATTTTCCTATCAATCTAATCGCGGATTTTCTCGCAATTTAAAACAAAACCAAAACAGAGAGGGGCCACGAGAACAAAAACATTCACGACAAAAATAAATCCATCCAAAATAAATTGAATAACATGCATAAATTGTTTGTCAAATTTATTTTCCGATAGAGCCATAAAATACGAACCTCACTCTGATAACAATTGTAGGAACTGAGTCTATAATAGGCGATGCAAATCGACATTTATTTTTAACCCCGGATTCGATTTATGGATATCAAAATAAATTCCATGACAAATAGTAAATGCCCTATGCATGCTCCTATTTAATTTAATACGTAGATTCAAAGGAATACCTAAACTCCAGCGACTGATCTACAGATCTAGATCGATGATGGCAATGATGATGGTGCAGATCTGGATCTGGAATCAATCAAAGCGATGGTGTTCCTACAGATCTGATCTTCTGATCTATTCCCTTGCTCGATCCGAAAATCTGGTGAGGATACGCTACCGGATCTACAGCCGCCCACTCTCTTTCAATCTCTCTAGGGTTTCAGATTTGAAACATCAAAACGTATTTGGGAAAATGAGAGATTCATCTATTTATATAGATCTAAGAATGGGCTATTAGGGTTTAATAAACCCTAATGGGCTCTGAGCAGTGTTGGGCCAGACCAGGGATCAAATGCAAATAATAAAGTGGGCCTCCTATTAATTAATTCCATGTTCAACCCAGAACATAATTAATTAATAAACATTAATTCATGCCACCAGAGAATTAATGCTGACCTACCCCTTTATTACTACGTTATTAGGAACAGGTTGCATTGACTTGGTTAATCCCCATATTTAAGGTTTCAGACATTCATTAATTAATTCAACGTGTGACAATTAGCTTTAATTAATTAATCTCTTTTTATTCCTGAGTAGTACCACTCAACCCTTATCGCTTATGCTTGAATCAATGATTCAGCCTGCAGGACTTAGCATAACGAACCTCGTGAGCTTCCCAGGGAATGTCACCATCCTGAAATGGATATGGTTATCTAAATCCAGTTTGAGGAAACCCACACAAGCTACCATCACCCAAGATGCAGATATACGAGTACATGTAAGACTCTCCACCATAGCAAGTCAAAGTGACAGTCAACCCATGTGTGCCCCTCAGCTTTCAATAGACTTTAGATCCGACCAAGTTACCGAGATCTTTACTCATTCATATGTCAAGTAGAATGGTTCATCTCACTGTTGATCCTATCAATACATTGAGATGTACCGGTCACACAAAGCAGTCAAGATAAACCACTTATGGACTTGTGTGCCGCAGCCTAAACCGACAGCCAAACCAGATATTGTCTCAGCTGTGATAATTGTTTATATCTCGCTAGGTCGAACAATCTATACGATCTTCTGTGATCTCTTACACACCGTATGATCTCCCTATCGACGAGATAACTGGATGTGTTTGTTCGCATCGTATGATTGTTAATTCTGACAGGAGTTGTTTATTGCAAGTCATTAATGATTACCAGTATATCAAACATAACGTTTCCTAATATACCAATCATAATGCTTTTATGTATACAATTCCAACAAGACGCCTATGACATCATGACGAGTCGGGGAGGCGACCTATGGGGAAACTGATAGAGCCGTCAGGTTCAATCTCATGAGGGAAATCGTGAGAAAGAAAATGATTGATGGCACCTCAGTGACCGAGCACGTAGTTACCATGACTCACCTCATGGATGAACTAACTGTACATGGTGGAGGTATCGATGCTGAGGCTAAGGTCGATATCATACTGAACTCTCTACCCAAGTCCTTTGAGATTTTTAGGCTGAATGTTATCATGAACAAGAAAAAGTATACTCTTAACGAGTTGCTCATTGACTTGATGGCAGCAGAATCAGTCATGAACCCTCAGAAGGTTGCCTTGGCTACTTCTGGTAATCTCTCTGCTGTACCAAAAGGTATGAAGCAGAAGAAGGGGATTAAGAAGTGGGCCAAGAAGACACCTGTGAAGGATGGTGGGGCTGGGAAAAAGCCTAAAGTGGCGACTGATAGGGACAGGTGCTTCAAGTGTGGTAAGAAAGGACATTGGAGGAAAGATTGTCAAGCCAACAAAGCTAGACAAGGTATGCCATTTTGCATGTATAACTGCAAGCATGATTAGAGTCTGTTGTTGCTCTTCCAGAGCTGTAAGCGCTGACTTGTTGATCATGTTGTTGTACTTTGTAGGGGACCGTGCCGACAAGGCTGGTGAGTGATGGCAAGAAGATACCAAACTGGATGAAGGCAACGTTTTATGACGGAGCTTCATGGAGTTTTCTTTTCTTTATGTTTTGATGAATTAAGTACATTTGAGAATTTATTTGTGGGCCGTGGTTTATTGGCAGGACAAATTT
Source organism: Plectranthus barbatus (assembly GCA_026898455.1). Lineage (NCBI taxonomy): Eukaryota > Viridiplantae > Streptophyta > Magnoliopsida > Lamiales > Lamiaceae > Plectranthus > Plectranthus barbatus. The sequence continues at coordinate 108,879 of JAPKLW010001959.1, read as the reverse complement.
TATCAACTTTTATGGATATTTGTTATTTATGATTTTATCATTGGTAGTAACAATGTTATCCGTTACGGGATATTGATTTACAATCTCTATGTTACTGTGATCAAAACATGTCCTTTATATTGCATGTAATTCATCTGTAATTGATAATCCTAGAAAGAGAAAACTTACTTCTTCTGATGAGGATCTTACATATCTCTGGCACTTGAGACTGGGTCACATCAGCTTGAAGCGGATTCAGAGACTTGCAGATGACGACACAATGGACTTACTCAGGGCTGTACCTTATCAAGTCTGCGAATCCTGCATCGAGGGCAAGATGTCAACTAGGCCTTTCAAGGCTAGTCAGTCTCGAGCAGAGGAAGTGTTGGAATTGATCCATTCTGACTTGTGTGTACCGATGTCCACGCAGGCTTGTGGAGGGTACGAGTACTTCGTCACTTTCATTTATGATTACTCAAGGTACGGATACGTTTACCTACTTCGCTACAAGTCTGAATGCTTTGAGAAATTCAAAGAGTTCAAAGCTGATGTAGAAAAGAAGGTCGGGAAAACTATCAAGTCACTGCGATCTGACCGCGGTGGCGAATACCTCGGTAACGAGTTCCTGCAATATTTGTCAGAAAATGGGATTACATCCCAGTGGACTGCACCGGGTACTCTCACGCAAAACGGTGTAGCCGAAACAAGAAATAGGACTCTTCTAGAGAAGGTAAGATCAATGATGAGTTATGCAAACTTACCAATTTCATTTTGGGGCTACGCATTGGAAACAACAGCTTACGTGCTTAATGTGGTGCCTTCTAAATTAGTTCCTAAGACGCCTTCTGAACTCTTCCTTGGTCGCAAACCTAGTTTGTGCAAGTTTAGAGTATGGGGCTGTCCGGCACACGTACTATCGAAGGAACCTGATAAGTTAGAAAGCAGGTCAAAAGTAATGTTGTTCATAGGGTATCCCAGGCAAACGAAAGGTGGTTACTTTTACTGTCCTGAGAGTCAGAGAGTCGTTGTTTGCTCCAACGCTAGATTCTTGGAGGACGAGTATGTGAGTAATCACAAGTCAAGGAGTGATATCGTTCTTCAAGAAATTGAAAACGAGAATGCAATTCCAAGGGAAGGGGAGCGTGTAGATGTGGGTGCACCTGTGAGAGGCACAGCACCACAGACACGTTCTTTAGTGCAAGGTTGTTGGGAAATTTGGCTAAGTTTCCTTTCCCTCAGTAGCTTACTTGTTAGATTATAGAACTAGAAGCACTCATAGAAATGTTGTGATTCTGTTGTCTAGATCATAGTTTTGGTGCATCAAATCCTAAGTCCAACCAGCGTCAGTTTGTCTCTAGATAGCTCTAGTCTCAAATGTAAAGTCCTGTTTAGGTCTTTTGAGTTGTAAGTCGTAGCTGATCAAGACTCATGCTGACACTGTTCATCAGCATGAGAATCTCTTACCTGGTGAAGGATTTCACCAGCAGACGACTGACAGACCCATGCTGACACTGTTCATCAGCGTGGAGTCAAGAGCTAATGACTGGCTACTGTTCACTAGTTGGAAGGATTTCACCAGCAGGAGGCTGACAAATCCTACCAGCAGAATACGTGTTCTGGCTGACACTATTCACCAGCGGTGAAGCCACCAGTCATGGGAGATTCCAAGAGTTAACATCCAGACAAATTGGTAGACTAAGATTGTGCAAGCGCTAAGTCACCAGCAGAGACTGCCAGCACAAGATCACCAGTATGTTCTACCAGTCGGATGTTACCAGCAGAATTCAAGATTCGCTCTCCCAGAGTCTTAGAGACAAAAAGAAGATTCGTCTGAGGAATATACTGACAAAGTATGACTTTAAGGGAGGATACCTTAAAGTCTATCAGTTCAAGACACCAGTTGTGATTCCTCGTACTGACGAAATAATGCCGTTCTGACACAAAGAGGTCTGTGTCAGAAAAAGCAGACACAGGTATGGCGTTTTCCTGAAATTCCTACCTGCCGCCGTCTGAAGTACATCCGAGGACAGAGACCCATTCCGGATGTGTCCAAACGGCTAGAAATTTGAATGGGATCCTGCGTCTATAAATAGGTCGGAGCTACCAACATTTATGACGCTTGCACACTGGCTTACACGCTTGCATCCTGAACATTCAATACTCTCCAACTACCGAAAGAACGAGCATTCATTGCAAGCAAGCAAGCATCTTTCGAGGCTTTCTTTAAAGCTTTTCCGTGTGTTGATATCTTTCGAACACGAGACTTCAAGCTTCCTGCTTGTAAGTTTAGACCTCACTTGGTGTTCTTTCTCTTTCTGAGGAAGAACATAGCAGCTCTAGAGCCAGCCAGCTCTTGAGTTATTACGGGCAGTTTGCCGTAGAGGATTTACGTTCTTGGGAGAACTCAACACCCAACCAGTCAGAGGAGGAGGTTGAAGTGACGTGCTCGCACTCCATCCATCTGACGAGAGTTGAAGAAGGACAAGGACCGGGAGCGGTTGATCCAGTGGACTGGTAGACGGGGCATTTACCAGCTGGAGATAGATCGTAGGAACTTTGTACCGGATTACTCTTATAGTGAATTTCCAGTGAGTCGACTGGAGAGTGGACGTAGATCAGTTGATCGAACCACTATAAAAATCCTTTGCCTTTATCTGCTTTCAGTATTTGAATTTGTATTTGAAACCCAGCACTCAAGTGCTGGTGTATATCTGAAAACTGATAACTGTGCAAACTAGGCTTAAAATATTCTAAGTCTTGAGCTACCAGCTGACCAGCCAGTCGCCAGTCAGCTGAGTACTCATAGTGCCAGTTGACTTACCAGCTGACAAGGTCCCAGTCAGCTGAGTAACCAGCAGAGTGCAAGAAACGAACTAACACATTTTCCGCTGCCAAGTTATACCCTGATAAACCGGGACCAACAAGTGGTATCAGAGCGGACGGTTCTTATAGACCGTTCGTATCTGAGTCGCTTAGGACCGTGATCCGCGTTTCCTTGCGCTCTCTTTTTGTTTGTCTGTCTGATTAGCTCAGGTACATCAAGATGAATAATCCGAAGCTACTCGACTACAAGTCTGTGAAGTATGATATATGGCGGAAGAGGTCGCTCATCTCTCTTAAGAGCATCCATCCAGAGATGAAAGATGTGCTGGAGACAGGGCCGATTGAGATCACCAAGATTCAGCACCAGCTAGGAGATCGTCCAGCAGCTGTGATCCCAAAGCCCCAAGACGAATGGACTTCTGAGGACAGGAAGCGGAATCAGTTGGATTCCATTGCTCACGAGTTAATCCTGGCTTCTCTTCCAGAGTCTCTGATGGAAGAAGCTCTCCAGTTTGACAATGCCAAGGGAGTATGGGATTATCTTGATAGTCTATGTCAAGAAACTGACCAAATGAAACGCAACAAATTGCAGGTTGCAGTGGACAAATATGAGTCCTTCCAGATGATGACTGGAGAAACCATCAAGGAGATGGAGGCGAGATTCAACGCCATTGTCAGCGAGCTGAAGTCTCTGGGCAGAGAGTACGACAATGCTGATCTTAACTCGAAGATCCTGTCCAAGATGCCTAAAGAAGATTGGTTCGTGAAGACCACAGCTCTGAAGGAAAAGGACCTGTCCAAGATGACTCCCAAGGAGTTGTTTGCTCAGTTGCAGGCACACGAGTGGGACATCCAGATGGTGAACAAGAATGAGGCCATCAGGAATGTTGAGTCTTCCAGCATTAAAGCTCAGGACGATGCGTACTTCGTCAAAAAGGACTTCAAGTGGAAGCACAAGAAGCCCCTCCATGCTGACAGACCTGCTGCCCAGCACAACCAGCCGAAGGAGATCCAGTCCGCATCAGGATCTCATTCCAAAGGCGGCGAGAGCTCTATCGCTGAACTAGAGCAACAGATGAAAAGACTGGCTATCCTTCTGGAAAAAGCCAAGTCAAAACAGGGAGTTTCTTCTAGCTCATCTAACGGAAAATTTGTCAAGAGAGCTCCTCGTGCCTGTTTTCAGTGCCAATCCCCTGATCACTTAAAGTTTGAATGTCCACAGGTGGACAAAACTGAGAGGGAAAGGCTGAAGAAGCTCTTTGAAGAGCGCGCTTCCAAGGCTGTTGCCAAAGCCATGCTGACCAGGACGGAGGTGCCTGACATACCCGATCATGATGATGGGGAGTATGAGTCAGATGGAGAGTCGGAAGAGGAAGCTCTCCTGGCGTTTATGGCAGCTCTCGGAGAAGAGCCAGTTGAAGAAGATGCTGAAGATGAGGAACAACTGGCACTTGCTGCTGACAATGAGGTACAATCAGTTCCTCAGTTGCATATCATGCCAGTACAAATCCTAGACGATTCTGAGTCGCATTGCTCCGACTCAGAAGACGTCACTTTAGATGTTCTTCAGCATGAATTTTTAAAGTTTTATGAAATGAAAAATGTTTTGGCTGGTGAAAATGCTTCGCTGAAAGGTCAAATTACTGTTTTGACCAGTGAGATTGAAAAATCGAGGTCCATCAGCGAAGAGCTAGCAAGTTTGAAAAAGGCTCATTCTGAATTGCTCCAAGATTTCCAAATTGCAAAAACTGAGCGAGATAATTTTCACAATCTCGTTCTGGAGCAAGAAAATAGAATAAATTTTCTAAATAAAGGCTCGAAAGACTTGGAGGCAGCTCTAAGTCATTGGAGAAAACCTTCTGATAAGTCCGGGTTGGGATTTACAAAAGATTTGAGCATAAATCAGCCCGAACAAATCAATACTGGTAAGGGTAAGGGCCAACTGGCAAATGCATCAGCACCAGCTGGTTATGCCAGTCAGTCCCGTGTGGCTGATCAGCACAGGAACCATAAGTCCAGATACATAGGTGAGTCATCAAGACAAAATCCTCAACTGGCAAGATCCTCTGCTGACAGGACGCCAGCATACTCGAAGACGCAGACTAAGCCGAAATATTCTAAGGCAAGGAAGTCAGCGTCAGCTGCCAGTGGAATCCGACAGCCAGCACCAGCTGTCCAGAGATTCCACGCCCAACCTTACAAGTATGCCAGTTGCCAGCATGCTTACAAGGGATCCAAATCTCAGCGGAATACTGAGAGAAGGATATTTCCCGATAGGAGGAACACCTATCGGAGGCCTGAGCCCAATCAAAACCTTTTCTCAAGGGCTGGGAAGGCTAATAATCGTGGTCCACAATTCCAGAGACCACCAAGGCAACACAAGCGGTCGGAAAGTAATTTCCGACACCCTCGGAGGAAGAATACTTCCAGAGGAATCGCACACACAGCCACACCTTCCAAAAACAAAACCATGCATTATTTTAAAAGGAAGGGAAAGGCCACAGGTGATGTCAGCAAGGGTAACACCAAGCTGAAGATCACACAAGTCTGGATTCCGAAAGGAATGATCCAGAGATCTAACCCTGCAGGACCCGCTGATGATCGGGGACCTAAATGATTCTATTTTTCTTGCAGGAACTAGGTCATGCAAGTCAGCTTCAGAGGTCGAGCGAGTGGATCATTGATAGTGGTTGCTCCGCTCATATGACTGGTGAGGAGTTCCTGTTTTCTGAGCTCACCAAGGTCAGAGGACCTCCAGTCATTTTTGGTGATAACTCCAAGGGCCGAGTTATCAGCAAGGGATGCATAGAGAAAGATGATGTGCGTATTGTCAACGTATCCCTTGTTACCAATCTGAAGCACAACCTCCTGAGCATCAGTCAGCTGTGCGACAATGGTTATACCATTGTATTTGACAAGTCTGGGTGCCAGATCAAGAATGAAGATTCTGGTGAGACCAAGCTGAAAGGCGTCAGGAAAGGAGGCCTTTATGTCATTGACTGGCAAAGCGGGAAGACTGATACATGCTTTGTAGCCACCAGCTCCATGGAGACTAACTGGCTGTGGCACAAAAGGTTAAGTCATTTGAACTTCAAAACTATTAATTACCTAACCAAGCATGATCTTGTAGATGGTCTTCCCAAGGGCGGGTTCAAGAAGGAAGGAATTTGCAAGGCATGCCAGCAAGGCAAGCAAACCAAGAAGTCCTTCAAGAACCAGTCGCCAGTCTGCCCCAGTACCAGTCAGGTACTCGAGCTGTTACATATGGACCTGTTTGGACCAGTAACGCCGCAAACCATTGGAGGAAGGCGATATTCGCTGGTAGTAGTTGATGACTACTCGCGCTATACATGGGTCAAGCTTCTCAGAACCAAGGATGAGGTGAAGATCATTCTTCCAGAGTTGATCATCCAAGCTCAGAAACAGAGAGAAGCTGTGGTAAAGCGAATTCATTCGGACAATGGGACTGAATTCTGCAACGGTCCGCTGATGGATTTTTGCGCGGAGGCCGGGATCAAGCATGAGAGATCTACACCAAGGCAACCGCAGCAGAATGGACTGGCAGAACGTAGGAACAGGACGCTGAAAGAAGCTGTCCGGTCCATGCTGGCTGAGTCCGGCTTGGGACAGAGTTTCTGGGGAGAAGCGTTGGTGACTGCCTGCTACACTCAGAATAGAAGCGGGATCAACGACAGACTCCAGAAAACTCCCTACGAAGTGTACTTTGGTCGTAAGCCTTCTATAGCTCATCTTCGTGCATTCGGTTCACCATGTTATATCCATAATAATGGGAAGTCGAAGTTAAATGCTTTCTCGCCTAAGGCTGATGAGGGTGTGTTTGTCGGATATGGACATCCCTCTCACAAGGGCTATAGAGTATTTAACAAGACTACCCAGCTTGTGGAAATAACATGCAATGTTGTTTTTGATGAAGCTACTTTAGTGCGCAGGACCTTACGCCAACTGGCTGAAGATGTTCCTGAGGTCGAGGATGTCAGCAACCAGTTGGGCAGGAATTCTTCCGATGCTCAACCAACTGGTTCGACTAGACCTATGACTGGATCATCTTCACAACCAGTTCCCTCAGGTGCCCATCAGCAACCTGAGAGGGTCGATGATGCAAATGACCTTGCTGAGACCTTTCACTCAATCTCTCTGAGTGACCCAAGCAACAATCTAGGGGGAATCCCTACTGGCCTTTTTGAAGAAGAAGGCAATGATGGACCAGCTGGAATGGAGATACCAGCTGATGCTGACAACATTGGTGGAGGTTCAGACAACCAGTCAGAAGGTGATGCTGAAGAAGTTGTTCCAACTGGTGAAGGTCCAGCACCAGCTGATGTTGCAGCCCCGACTGGTGGAAATGTGGAAGCACCAGTTATCAGGACAGATGAACCTATTTCACAGCCGGCACCAGCAGTCGCTGGTCCTCCCAGATGGCTGAGGGATCACCCGACTGATGCTATTCTCGGTGATCCGGAAGGTTCAGTTAAGACTCGACACGGCAGTGCGCTCCTGAGTTGTTTTATCTCTCAAATGGAACCTACTTCCATAGGAGTAGCGCTCGAATCTGCCGATTGGATCAATGCCATGCAAGAGGAGCTTGCTGAATTCACTCGCAATGATGTTTGGGACTTGGTGGAGAGACCATCACATCAGGCAGTGATTGGCACCAAGTGGGTTTTCAAGAACAAGCGAGATGAGAATGGCACCGTGGTCAGAAATAAAGCTCGTTTAGTCGCCAAAGGTTACAGGCAGTGTGAAGGGATCGATTTCGATGAGACCTTCGCACCAGTTGCCAGAATGGAGGCGATACGACTGTTCCTTGCTTATGCAGCGTATCACGGCTTCACAGTGTTCCAGATGGATGTGAAGAGCGCCTTCCTGAATGGCGAGCTAAAAGAGGAGGTATATGTCGAGCAACCTCCAGGCTTTGAAGTTGGCACCAAGGTGTACAAGCTGAGAAAGGCCCTGTATGGATTGAAACAGGCGCCCAGGGCTTGGTACGAAACGCTGTCACAATTCCTTATCAGCAATGGATTTCGGAAAGGGAAGATTGATAGAACTCTCTTCCTTCTCAAGGATGGAGGTGACATGCTGATGGTGCAG
>JAPKLW010001959.1:62509-100568 GCA_026898455.1 Plectranthus barbatus | reverse complement strand
ATCGAGAAGGATGATGTCAGAATTGTGAATGTATCCCTTGTCACCAATCTGAAGCACAACCTCCTGAGCATCAGTCAGCTGTGCGACAATGGTTATACCATTGTGTTTGACAAATCAGGGTGCCAGATCAAGAATGAAGAGTCTGGCGAGACCAAGCTGAAAGGTGTCAGGAAAGGAGGTCTCTATGTTGTTGACTGGCAAAGCGGGAAGACTGATACATGCTTTGTAGCCACCAGTTCCATGGAAACTAACTGGCTGTGGCACAAAAGGTTAAGTCATCTAAATTTCAAAACTATTAATTATCTAACCAAGCATGATCTTGTAGATGGTCTTCCCAAGGGCGGGTTCAAGAAGGAAGGAATTTGCAAAGCTTGCCAGCAAGGCAAACAAACTAGGAAGTCCTTCAAGAACCAGTCGCCAGTCTGCCCCAGTACCAGTCAGGTACTCGAGTTGTTACACATGGACCTGTTTGGACCAGTAACACCGCAAACCATTGGAGGAAGACGATACTCGCTGGTGGTAGTCGATGACTACTCGCGCTATACCTGGGTAAAGCTTCTCAGAACCAAGGATGAGGTGAAGATCATTCTTCCAGAGTTGATCATCCAAGCTCAGAAACAGAGAGAAGCTGTGGTGAAGCGAATTCGATCAGACAATGGGACTGAATTCTGCAACAGTCTGCTGATGGATTTTTGCGCGGAGGCCGGGATCAAGCATGAGAGATCTACACCAAGGCAACCGCAGCAGAATGGACTGGCAGAACGTAGGAACAGGACGCTGAAAGAAGCTGTCCGGTCCATGCTGGCTGAGTCCGGCTTGGGACAGAGTTTCTGGGGAGAAGCGTTGGTGACTGCCTGCTACACTCAGAATAGAAGCGGGATCAACGACAGACTCCAGAAAACTCCCTACGAAGTGTATTTTGGTCGTAAGCCTTCTATAGCTCATCTTCGTGCATTCGGTTCACCATGTTATATCCATAATAATGGGAAGTCGAAGTTAAATGCTTTCTCGCCTAAGGCTGATGAGGGTGTGTTTGTCGGATATGGACATCCCTCTCACAAGGGCTATAGAGTATTTAACAAGACTACCCAGCTTGTGGAAATAACATGCAATGTTGTTTTTGATGAAGCTACTTTAGTGCGCAGGACCTTACGCCAACTGGCTGAAGATGTTCCTGAGGTCGAGGATGTCAGCAACCAGTTGGGCAGGAATTCTTCCGATGCTCAACCAACTGGTTCGACTAGACCTATGAATGGATCATCTTCTCAACCAGTTACCTCAGGTGCCCATCAGCAACCTGAGAGGGTCGGTGATGCAAATGACCTTGCTGAGACCTTTCACTCAATCTCTCTGAGTGACCCAAGCAACAATCTAGGGGGAATCCCTACTGGCCTTTTTGAAGAAGAAGGCAATGATGGACCAGCTGGAATGGAGATACCAGCTGATGCTGACAACATTGGTGGAGGTTCAGACAACCAGTCAGAAGGTGATGCTGAAGAAGTTGTTCCAACTGGTGAAGGTCCAGCACCAGCTGATGTTGCAGCCCCGACTGGTGGAAATGTGGAAGCACCAGTTATCAGGACAGATGAACCTATTTCACAGCCGGCACCAGCAGTCGCTGGTCCTCCCAGATGGCTGAGGGATCACCCGACTGATGCTATTCTCGGTGATCCGGAAGGTTCAGTTAAGACTCGACACGGCAGTGCGCTCCTGAGTTGTTTTATCTCTCAAATGGAACCTACTTCCATAGGAGTAGCGCTCGAATCTGCCGATTGGATCAATGCCATGCAAGAGGAGCTTGCTGAATTCACTCGCAATGATGTTTGGGACTTGGTGGAGAGACCATCACATCAGGCAGTGATTGGCACCAAGTGGGTTTTCAAGAACAAGCGAGATGAGAATGGCACCGTGGTCAGAAATAAAGCTCGTTTAGTCGCCAAAGGTTACAGGCAGTGTGAAGGGATCGATTTCGATGAGACCTTCGCACCAGTTGCCAGAATGGAGGCGATACGACTGTTCCTTGCTTATGCAGCGTATCACGGCTTCACAGTGTTCCAGATGGATGTGAAGAGCGCCTTCCTGAATGGCGAGCTAAAAGAGGAGGTATATGTCGAGCAACCTCCAGGCTTTGAAGTTGGCACCAAGGTGTACAAGCTGAGAAAGGCCCTGTATGGATTGAAACAGGCGCCCAGGGCTCGGTACGAAACGCTGTCACAATTCCTCACCAGCAATGGATTTCGGAAAGGGAAGATTGATAGAACTCTCTTTCTTCTCAAGGATGGTGGTGACATGCTAATGGTGCAGATCTATGTAGATGACATCATATTCGGATCAAGGAATATAACTCTCTGTGAGAAGTTCTCTCAACTGATGCAGACATCATTTCAGATGAGCATGATGGGCAAGTTAACATACCTCCTCGGACTTCAGGTCCAACAGTCAGCTGATGGAATTTTTATCAGCCAGCGGAAGTATACGAAGGATTTGATTCAGAAGTATTGCCCAGAGAAAACTAAGTCCCTCAGAATACCTATGAGCACCAGTTGTCAAATATTTCTTGATGAGCAAGGTGAATCAGTTGATCCTACCATTTACCGAGGAATTATTGGATCACTTCTCTATCTCACAGCCAGCAGACCCGACATTTCGTACTCAGTCGGAGTGTGTGCCAGATTTCAAGCCAATCCGAAAAGGTCACACATGGAAGCTGCAAAGAGGATAGTGAAATATCTGAAGGGGACTGAATCTCTTGGAATATGGTATCCCAGGAATGATGAGCTTACACTCATTGGATATTCAGATTCAGACTTCGCTGGATGCCGTATTGACCGAAAGAGTACCAGTGGTACGTGTCAGTTTCTAGGACACAAGCTAATCAGTTGGTTTAGCAAGAAGCAGCACTCAGTTGCTACATCTACCACTGAGGCTGAATATGTTGCCGCTGCCAGTTGCTGTGCTCAAATAATTTGGATCAAGCAACAACTGTAGGATTATGAAGTGAACACTGGCTGTGTTCCTATCTATTGCGACAACAACAGTGCTATGTGCATCACGAAGAATCCGGTTCATCACTCCAGAACCAAGCACATAGATATTCGACATCACTTCATTCGTGATCATGTCGAGAAGAAGGATGTCAGCGTGGACTATATCAGAACTGAAGATCAACTGGCTGACATCTTCACCAAGCCACTGCCAGAAGCAAGATTCAAGGAGTTGTGCATCAAACTCGGTCTTATGGAGATTGATGTGAGCCCCAATGATGAGGAAGAATGAGTCCCAGCTCTCATTCTGTTCTTGATCTTCTGGAGGACGCTGATTACGACTAAGTCCAAGCTCTTAGTTGTTTTTATTTAAGTGGTTTCTCTATCTAACAAGTGGTGTCTACTGGCGGAATCTTGCCAGCATAGGCCATCAGTTGAAGCGAAATTGGGTCCCAGCTCCCAATTCCAAGAGAAGAGAAGATTATGCGGAATAAAATTGAGTCCAAGCGCTCAATTTTCCATCTTTCCAGTTGCCAGCTGATAACTGATGGAAGTTTGCCAGCCGCAAGTACTATCAGCAAGTGGTATCAGTTGCTAACTGATGAAGAGGCCAACCAGTTAGGGGGAAGTATGCGACTGGTATGTGCTACTGATGACCAGTCTTGCCAGCTGTCTCAGAAAAGGCGGGATTGTTCAAATCCAAGTAGCGTGTACAGCCCTCAGAATTTAATGCGGCATTTAATGCCACATTTAATGTGCACAGTGGCTGCGCAGTCCGACTCTTGGTTGCCACCAATCGCTGAGCGCCACGTCAGCACACGACGTAGCCCACGTCAGCACGACCGCGCACGTCGCACAGGGAACCGGGCCTGCTGATGACCGTCGATCCCCGCTTGCTGAGCGTTGATCCTGGTCGTCTGATCTTGCATGGACTCGAATATAAATACTCGAGAACCCTCATCGGATTATCCTTTACAATCCCAAATTTCAGAACCCTAAATCTGTTCATATTCCTTAAACTTTCCTTAAGATTTATTCTGAAATTATGGCTTCATCTTCTCAACCTCCAGCTGATAACCCTCCATCTACGTCTACATCTTCTTCGTCTGGTTCACCAGACTTACCTGTTGCAGAGGCCCACATGCCGACTTACACTGGCATCAAACAGATGGACGATATAGACTACACACTTCCATTCGCCCGCCTGGTTCAGTTGAACAAACCAGCGACCAGGGCTCAGCTCTCGAACGCGCAAATCAGGGCGGCGCAAGTTCAGAAAGAAAAAATTCTGAACGAGAAGCTGGCGCGCAAGAATTTTGGAGCGGAGTTGATCGAGATGATCGACCGGGAAGGCCTTCGACAATATCTGACGGCAAGGCCCGAGACCTTCCATCCGCATATGGTGGCGGAGTTCTATGCACGGGCCGTGATTGCTGACGGGAGGAAGTCCTTCACCACTTCCATCTTCGGCCATCTGATCACTGTCAGCGCCGAATACCTCGCCGACTTGTTCGGATTGAGGAACGAGGGAATGGAGATAGCCACCTACTTCCACAACGATGTAGAGGAGTTCAGGAGGCGATGGGCTCAGTGGAAGAGGGAGGGGGTGACGAGTTTTTGCACTGGAATGCGGAAGTCGGAGATGGACGACTGGTGGCAGATGGTGTGCGATATCGTCGTCAGGATGCTGCAGTGCGAAGTTGGCTCATATGCTGAGTTGAGCCTGCGCAAATTCTCCGTGATGTGCGCGCTGGTGGATGGAGTGGAAGGGAACTGGGCCGAGTTCTTTTTCGGGAGACTGCTGGAGAATGTTGATCGCAACATCAACATTCCAATTGATGGGACGTTCGCTCACTCCGTATCCTTTGGGCTGCGGATCAGCCATATTTTGGAGATGGAGATTGGAGATGGAGTGGACCAGGGGGAGCAACTGGTGAGTTCGGATTTCATTCCGCCCACCAAGGAGCAGGCAAAGCTGCCCCGCCCTGACTACCATAAGCCGTGGAGGCTGAAGGGAAAGACAGCAGTCGACCCAGCTGAGGTTGTTTCTGAGGAGGACTCAGAAGACCTGGGAGAGCAAGTGCCAGCTGTGGCTCTCCCGCTGACAGCTGAGGCAAGGGCAGCGCTGAAGAGGAAGATGGAGACGGAGTCTCTCTTCGAGACCATGGAAGGCGCGGTGGCTGAGGCGACTGGTATTCACCCTCGAGACGTACAACTTGTACCAGTCACCAAGAAGCCTACCCACAAGAAGCCCAAGACTTCCCAGCACCAGCAGCCCCCGCAAGCCGTGGCATACAACCCCGAGTCTGGGAAGATCTCCATCCCAGTCAAGAAGTCCGTTTTGGGCCTGACTGAGGAGGAGACGCTGGAGAAGATGACTCGCAAGCGCAAGCGAGTCATGACCAAGGCGCAGAAGGCTGAGAAGCACGCCAAGATGGCAAGGAGTTCTTCCTTGGTGAGGAAGAAGCAGGCCAAGTCAAGGCTCCGGGCTCTGCTGGCGAAGCAGAAGAGAGAGGCGGAGCTGGCGGCCAGGGATGAGCGCTTTGCTCAGATCAAGGCTGAGACTGAGGCCAGGCGCCAGGAGGAAATAGAGGAGCAACTGAGGCTGGCGACCAGGGGCAAAGGGAAAGCCCATGAAATTCCGAGTGCCAGCCGATCCGCACCAGCACCGCAAGGCGAGCTCCTTTCTGAAGAGACATTTGAACGCCTGCTGGTGATGGGCGCTGACAAGGATGTACTATCCCTTGTGGATGAGTACCAGCCGGAGGAGGAAACCGCTGATGTCCCTCCACCCGTGCAAGGGGGTGGTGGAGGTGATGACGTCTCACTGGCCGCGCAAGGGGGTGCCAGTGGAGGAGTAGAAGAACGGGCGACCATCCCGGTAAAACTGGCAGATTCTTCTGAGGATCAGGAGAAGGTAGTGGTGGAGGAGCAAGCCAGTGAAATGGAGGTAGAAACTGGTGGCAAGGCTGCTGACAAGGCTCCAATGATCAATCTTGAAGAAGATGAGGAGCAGCCACCAGTAGTCCAGCGCTCTTCTATCCAGAGGATGGAGCCCAAGGATTTATTTCCCGATTTCGAGGCTGAGCTTAAAGCTCGTGCCAGTCGCCCCCGTTCCTCAGATGCTTCGACATCCACATCCGGGCGACCAGCGGCATCCTCCTCGACACCAGCACGTGCAGAGCCCCGTCACAGGCAACCTTATATGCTGGGTGTCCACCATTACCATCAGATTGATGAGGAGACCTACGAGGCGCAAGTGACAGGAGTCCATAGGTGGGAGCGTCGCGGGGAACTGGCATTCTACAACTCAAGGGTGCCAGAATTCTCCATGTTCCATATCATCCCCACCAGCGGCCTTCCCCACCAGTCAGTCTACGCCATGAGGATATATGACTGGTGTTTGCCATTGCAGCCAGTAGAGTACTTCAATCGTACTCTGTACGAGTATGCTGCGAATATCACAGTAGAAGTGGAGGACGTCGTCGATGAGGAGTTATTCGACGACTTCCAGGATTTGTGGAGGGAGAACGCGGATCTCTTCCTGGAGCTCCGGCGGTGGAAAATTTTCGACCGGTGCCACCGCCGGCTGACGGTGGAGAAGAGGGCGGTTCTTTATGCCAGGCTTGGATTGGGTTACTGGCGTGCGGAGGAGGAGTGGGCTAACTCCTTTATGGATACAGATGCTGATAGCACCCAGCAGCTGTCGGTCAGGCGGATCAAGCGCCGTATGGAGAAAATTGCTACATACCGCAGGCTGACTGGTAGCTCCGGCCTTCCGCGACCAAGAAAAATCGCCATCCCTTTTCTCCAATTCCACCGATCCAGCCGTGGCTACCAGATGATATACGCGCTCAGACGCATTGAGATACTGGTAGCTCTCCCGACGATCCTTCCATACTTTGGCATTTTGTTCGACATGGCGGCCACTGCATTGCAGATTGATCATGTGGTGGAGGAGGATCCATCCCGCTCTTGGTGGCTGACCACTGCAGTCGCTGGTGTTCCCAATGTTGTATCCCTTCAACACATCGACTGGCAGGTGGTGGAAGTTGATACACCAGCATCAGCTGAGATGCTGGTGGAGGAGTCAGCCGCAGAAGAGGAGTCAGCAACAGCAGCAACAGCAGTCCCAACAGATTCAGAGCAAGTCCCGCCAGCATCAGCTGAGATGCAGGTGGAGGAGTCAGTAGCAGCCGCTGCAGTCCCAGCAGAAGCATCAGCCGCTACAGAGCCAGTAGTGGAGAGGCCCACTGGAGCTGACACTGAGATGGCTGAGGCCTCATCTGATGTGCCCTCTACTTCTCTGGCGCTGTCAGCAGAGCCTCTCTCCGAGGTCCATCCGCCTGCGCAACTGGTTGCTCTCTTTGATGCCAGGATGGACCAGCGCTTTTCTTCCTTCCGAGCAGAGATGGCGCAACAAATGGAGGCCTTCACCTCTGGGGTGAACTCCTTTTTGGTGCGGATCCAAGAGGGGGAAAGGGCGCGAGCAGTCGCTGACGAGGAAAGGGCTCGGCTTGCTGCGGAAGAGCGTCGCATTGCTGCTGAGGAGCATTTGAAGAGGGAACAAGATATGGCGGCTCTTACAGAGATCTTGAGGAATTTAGCAAATCGCAGTCAATCACCTGGATCCTCATCTCAGCCATAGGTCTTGTACTCTTCATTTTTTTGTGCAAGTATTTTTGTACCAGTCTAGACTAGTCAGTTGTCCTTCCTGTACTTGTAATTTCACATCATTAATGGATTGATTACTGACGGGTTGATGACAATTCCTCATTGTCCAACTAATGTCTACTGATTTTTACTTACCAGCTGAACTTACACATTTTGTGTAATCAGCACCAGCACTCCATTTGGTATTTTTAATTCTAACCTGGCTCAGATTCTTACTTCATAATTTAATCGAGCAATATCTCTCCCAGATTGAGGGGGAAGATCCTTAGGTTAGAGCTGATGTGAGGAAGTAGTTTCATGGGTTTAGATCTGATAGGTTTATTTGTAAAAACCCTGAAATACTTTGTAACTTTCCTCATCAGCTGAGTGCTCGCTGGTTAGGCTTTGATCGCACCAAAAAGGGGGAAATTGTTGGGAAATTTGGCTAAGTTTCCTTTCCCTCAGTAGCTTACTTGTTAGATTATAGAACTAGAAGCACTCATAGAAATGTTGTGATTCTGTTGTCTAGATCATAGTTTTGGTGCATCAAATCCTAAGTCCAACCAGCGTCAGTTTGTCTCTAGATAGCTCTAGTCTCAAATGTAAAGTCCTGTTTAGGTCTTTTGAGTTGTAAGTCGTAGCTGATCAAGACTCATGCTGACACTGTTCATCAGCATGAGAATCTCTTACCTGGTGAAGGATTTCACCAGCAGACGACTGACAGACCCATGCTGACACTGTTCATCAGCGTGGAGTCAAGAGCTAATGACTGGCTACTGTTCACTAGTTGGAAGGATTTCACCAGCAGGAGGCTGACAAATCCTACCAGCAGAATACGTGTTCTGGCTGACACTATTCACCAGCGGTGAAGCCACCAGTCATGGGAGATTCCAAGAGTTAACATCCAGACAAATTGGTAGACTAAGATTGTGCAAGCGCTAAGTCACCAGCAGAGACTGCCAGCACAAGATCACCAGTATGTTCTACCAGTCGGATGTTACCAGCAGAATTCAAGATTCGCTCTCCCAGAGTCTTAGAGACAAAAAGAAGATTCGTCTGAGGAATATACTGACAAAGTATGACTTTAAGGGAGGATACCTTAAAGTCTATCAGTTCAAGACACCAGTTGCGATTCCTCGTACTGACGAAATAATGCCGTTCTGACACAAAGAGGTCTGTGTCAGAAAAAGCAGACACAGGTATGGCGTTTTCCTGAAATTCCTACCTGCCGCCGTCTGAAGTACATCCGAGGACAGAGACCCATTCCGGATGTGTCCAAACGGCTAGAAATTTGAATGGGATCCTGCGTCTATAAATAGGTCGGAGCTACCAACATTTATGACGCTTGCACACTGGCTTACACGCTTACATCCTGAACATTCAATACTCTCCAACTACCGAAAGAACGAGCATTCATTGCAAGCAAGCAAGCATCTTTCGAGGCTTTCTTTAAAGCTTTTCCGTGTGTTGATATCTTTCGAACACGAGACTTCAAGCTTCCTGCTTGTAAGTTTAGACCTCACTTGGTGTTCTTTCTCTCTCTGAGGAAGAACATAGCAGCTTTAGAGCCAGCCAGCTCTTGAGTTATTACGGGCAGTTTGCCGTAGAGGATTTACGTTCTTGGGAGAACTCAACACCCAACCAGTCAGAGGAGGAGATTGAAGTGACGTGCTCGCACTCCATCCATCTGACGAGAGTTGAAGAAGGACAAGGACCGGGAGCGGTTGATCCAGTGGACTGGTAGACGGGGCATTTACCAGCTGGAGATAGATCGTAGGAACTTTGTACCGGATTACTCTTATAGTGAATTTCCAGTGAGTCGACTGGAGAGTGGACGTAGATCAGTTGATCGAACCACTATAAAAATCCTTTGCCTTTATCTGCTTTCAGTATTTGAATTTGTATTTGAAACCCAGCACTCAAGTGCTGGTGTATATCTGAAAACTGATAACTGTGCAAACTAGGCTTAAAATATTCTAAGTCTTGAGCTACCAGCTGACCAGCCAGTCGCCAGTCAGCTGAGTACTCATAGTGCCAGTTGACTTACCAGCTGACAAGGTCCCAGTCAGCTGAGTAACCAGCAGAGTGCAAGAAACGAACTAACACATTTTCCGCTGCCAAGTTATACCCTGATAAACCGGGACCAACAAAGGTGCAGGACCACAAGTTACTGCACCTACTAGTGACACGGCATCGATGCCTCGTCGTAGTGGGAGAGTTATTTTCCAGCCGGAAAGATACATGTTCGTGGGTGAGTCTTCGGATATGAGCCCGTAAGACGGACATGAGGACTCTGATCAACTGACTTACGAAGAGGCAGTGCAGGACAAGGATGTTGCCAAATGGCGTGTCGCCATGGATTCTGAAATTGAATCCATAACTGCTATGGATGTATACCAAAAAACTGATTTGCCGGATGGCTTTAGGGCCATAGGGTGCAAATGGTATACTAGAGAAAGAAAAGGGGCGGATGGAAAGATCACGGCTTTAAAGCCAGGCTGGTGGCAAAAGGTTATAGTAAGAAAGAGGGCATTTACTATGACGAAACCTTTTCACCCGTAGCCATGCTCAAATCCATCCGGATACTCCTTGCCATAGCTGCGCATATGGACCTCGAGATCTGGCAAATGGATGTCAAAACCGTTTTTCTAAACGGTTACCTTGAAGAAGGTAGGGACATCTATATGCAGCAACCCGAGGGTTACATACGCAAGGGCAAAGAACATCTTGTCTGGAAGCTTAGGAAGTCCTTGTATGGACTTAAGAAAGCTTCAAGGTCGTGGAACTTGCGTTTCAACGATGTGATTAAATCCTATGGATTTGCACAGTTGAAAAACGAAAGTTGTGTTTACCGGCTTTGTGTTAGTGGGAGCGTGGTCTTCCTTGCACTTTACGTTGATGACATACTCCTATTTGGAAACAATGAGGGAGTAATGTCGGAAATCAAAGCTTGGTTATCCGAACAGTTCCAAATGAAGGATCTGGGAGAAGCTGGCTACATTCTTGGGATTAAGGTCTTACGAGATCGTAAGAGAAGAATGTTGAGCTTATCCCAGGCATCCTATGTGGATATTGTGATTGCCCGGTTCAGCATGCAACTCGCCAAGAAAGGCTTGCTACCTTTCAGACATGGCGTTCATCTTTCTAGTGGGCAGTGTCCTCAGACACAGCGGGAGAAAGATGAGATGAGTCTTGTATCGTACGCTTCGGCGGTGGGTAGCCTCATGTATGCAATGTTGTGTACCAGGCCAGATATCTGTTATGTCGTTGGCATGGTAGCAAGATATCAGTCTAACCCTGGACAGGTGCACTGGACTGCTTTAAAGCACATCCTCAAGTATTTGAAGAGAACTAGAAATTTCTGTCTAGTTTATCAAAGTGAGGATTTGTGCCCTGTGGGTTATACAGACTCGGATTTCCAAGGGGAACAAGATGAGATGAAATCGACCTTAGGATATGTGTTTACCCTGGGAGGTGGAGCTGTATCTTGGAGGAGCTCAAAGCAGAAATGCATTGCTGACTCCACCATGGAGGCGGAATATGTCGCTGCCTTCAACGCCTCGAAAGAGGGGGTATGGCTCAGGAACTATCTTTTAGAGTTGGGCGTGATCCCGAGTTTGCCAAGGAGCATCACAATTTATTGTGATAACTCTGGTGCGGTGGCAAACTCAAAGAAACCGCGGTCTCACAGGGCAAGCAAACATGAGAGAAAGTACCATATCATACGAGAAATCGTATCGAGGGGCGATGTGCTGATTAAGAAGATTGACACTGCTGACAATCTTGCTGATCCATTTACAAAGAGCTTGCCGCAGAAAGTTTATGAAAGACATATTCGTGAACTGGGTCTGAGGTGGATGCCGACCACTGACAGTGGTTAAAGAGACAGCAGACTAGATAGACAGACTGTATACTCTGTAATAGCTTAGTTCTGCTTTGAGTATAAGTGGGAGATTGATAGGTTTTGCATACTGAAAGCATTTATTATAATGAGTATACAACGGTTTATTTCTCCTATCTGTTAACAATCTTACATGTATGAACAATGGTATCCTCTTGTCTCACCGATATGGACGATCATACGGCGTGTTGTAGATCGCAGAAGACAGTATGATCACTTGACCTAGTGAGACATAAACCTGATCACAGCCGAGACAACGTATGAGGATACGTCTGTCCGGATTGCTGCGGCATTGTCGGAATAAGTAATCTGTCTTGGTTACTTGACATGCTGGTACGCAGAGGTGGCGTATTGATGGACCGCAGTGAGATGTATTCATCTTTCTGACATCAGCGAATACAAGATCTCGTTATATTGATTGAGTCCAAACCCTAACGAAGGTTCAGGGGTTTGCACGGGTTGACTGTTGCTTTGACTTGCCATGGTAGAGAGCCTAAGTAACGTGCTCGTATATCCGCATCTTGGGTAACAGCTGTTCGTGTAGTACCGCCTGAGACTGGGTTTAGGAAACCATATCCGAGTAATAGGATGGGGACATTCCCTGAGGAGCTCAATAACATTCATCGTGCCAAAGTCCTGCAGGCTGATTAAGTTCAGGCACGAGTGATAAGGATTGAGTGGTACTACTCAGGAATAATAAGATATTAATTAATTGTAGTTAGAGCTTGTCAGAGGCTCCGATTAATTATTGGATGTCCAGTAACCTTAAATATGGGGATTCTCAATTAATGCAGCCCGTTCTCATAACGTGGTAATAAAGGGGTAGGTCAGTATTAATTCTGTGGTAAAAAAGAATTAATATTAATTAATTAATTGTGTCCTGGGTTGTGGATATGGGAATTAATTAATTTATAGGCCCACTTTATTATTTACATTAGGTCCCAGGTCTGGCTCAAATAAATATGCTGAATTGAGCCCAGGAGCCCATTAAGGTTTACAACCCTAGGTCTATAAATAAACAGCTCTCTCATAAGTTACAACTGAGTTGAAAAACCCTAAACCCAGAGAGAGAGAGGGGGCGCCGTTTTCAAGGAGAGAGGAGGAGAATTTCGATTCTAGTCCTGCTCAAGCCACAGATCTATGGAGTCCTCACCAATAGTAGATCTGAACAGCATTGGGACACAGCCCTGAAGACCTAATCTGGAGAACAAAAATCTTATTTCTTTTCTTTCTTTATTTTTGAATTTATCTAGAAATTAGATTGCTAATTTCTACTTCCGCAGATAAAATCGAATTGCGTGGTTGAATTGAAGTTGGAAATTCAAACGCAAAAGATCGGATCAGACTCGACGGAATTACGGTAATCCCTCAATCCACAAATTTGAATATTAAATTCATAGGAGCATGCTAGGGTTTATCATGTACTCCCTCTGTCCCATTGAAGTAGTCTCATTTTCCTTTTTGGTTTGTCCCATAGAATAGTCCCATTTTCCTAAAATGACAAACTTTTCACACTCACCAATAAAATATTAATTCCACTACACTCACAACCCTTAATTCCCGTGCCAAAAAGAAATGGGACTACTTCACCGGGACGGAGGGAGTATTTAATTGTGCACAATATCCATAAATTGATCCGGTTCAGTTTGGTTTTGGTGATTCGGTTCACGGAAAAATCCTACAGTATCAACCCATCCTATACATATTGTGCCATTCCCTAAGCGTGGGAAGGCTGAGCCCGGCATCGTGAAACATAAGAAAGGTGCCCAACATATGGTACCATCAAACCAGGGCTAGCTGAAACGGATCCAAGCCATACGACCGTACGACCGCACAGAACTAGGGGTGCACTGGAAGCCCTATCCCATTCTTCACCGCCTCTAGATAGAATATCACAAACCCCGCCGCAGGCACGCAGCAATGATCTTCGGATCTAGGGATCGAAAAAGTCACCTTCTCACACGCCACTGCATTCACAAGCTTCTGAGCCTAGTCGACAACAATAGTGGGAACCGCAATATAAACAGGGTCGTATGCGATGATCTCGTCATCTTTTGAGCGATCATCGACCTCTAACATATAAAAAAAATATGAGGTCGACCCCGATGCCACCTCGGGGTCAGTGTCGGACCTTGCATCAGGCCCCCGAAGATCCTCCAAACCCCCGGTATGTACCAATCTTGAAGGGGTCGCCTCCGAAGACTCCAAGACGTTAATGCCCACCAACAACTTGCTACTAATAGACCCACTCGAGGAATCCGACGACATTTTAACCCTACCTAAAGCTGGAAATACAAAAACCAAAAAGAGTACCAAAGTTGAAAAAACACCATAAAAAACCCCCAAAGCCACGCTAACTGCCAACCAAAAATCTCATCAAAGGCACCCTCATCCATCTCAACCAACGCCCGTCACCCCATGCACAAATCCATTCCAAGACAAAGACCAAGGAGGAATCGCGTCGCGGGCAAAAGAGAACAAAGAAAAAGAAAGGAGAAAGAAAGACAAGAAAGAAGAACAAGAAAATAAGGAAAATAACCCTCACATTGACAAATCAGAACTGAGCACGGCAACAACAGATGGCGGATGCGAACGATCGTCTACCGGTGACGACGAAATCGAGCAATCAGAAGACAAGTCACGAAATCTAAAAGCAAGCGGGAGGAAGAGAAAATAGCAGAGAGAAATCAAAAGCGAGAAGGGGAAAGAAATGGGATAGTGGGGGTATTTAAAAGGCATGACCGTTTGACCTCCTATAACTATCCCCAAAAATGCGGTTAATTACGGAAATGCCACCAGTTTGGGCGGCAAAATAAACTGGTGAAAACTGCAACCAACATCGCCATTGAGCCGACCCCGATGCCGAGATTGTGCTCGGCACCGACCTCCATACCCTAATGACAGAATCTTGTCGAACTACACGGGGCCTGTTTGGCCGAAGTCGATGCAAGAGCATGACCAAGGGACTCTCGAAATACCTCCGGATCACCCCCGAGCAGTCCTAAGTTGCTAAGGACTGCCCCACGAACTCCCCAGAGTTATCGAAGCGCACGCTTCAGAGCACTACTCTCACGCAGGAGAACACCCCAGAGGTAGTTCTATCAACTCGCGTGAATTTTGGAACCATGCAAAGACCCTCGAGATGATTCTCCGGAGTCACTCGACACTATAAGTATGCAAGTGCCCCCCGGGGGCAGCCGTACGAATCGAGCTAGCCCCCAAGCCATTCAAACCTTCACAAAGGATCAACAAACCCCCGGGAATGCATTCAGGACCCTTAGGAAAGCCTCCCGAGGCATCCTAAGACTCCGCGCTTCGAGCAAAAATGATGTTGCAAAGTTTGCCTCTGACCCATTTTACGAGAACGCACCGAAGCCAAAGAGGCTATTGTTGAGTCCTGGCCCAACGGTCCATATCCAGGTGGATAGAAGCCCACTAAGCGCATAACCGGCCCATGAAACGTAACCGTCAGCCCAGCCGCTATAGAGAGCAAAACCTACCTCGGTTAGGGCATCGGGGTCGGGGTCGATATCGACCCCGTTAGTAGCCTCACCACCGACCCAGGAGAAAAGAGTCGTTGAGAAGCTGCAGCGCCGGCCCTAACCGACCCTAGAATTTTTGGAAACTGTTCCGAAAAAACTTGGGTCATTATCGATCGCGGACCGGACCACACGGCCCAAAACCCCTTGTAATCGGGCCCCTCCTTCACCTATAAAAAGAGGGTCCCTTCTCGAAATTTGCATATGATTATTTACGCTAAAAGCTAATTGCAACTCTGTCGAATTCAATTCTCGAGCATTAAATATTCAAGTTCTCTTATTATCGTTGTTCTTTTCAAATTCCCTGCCTGCAATTTATTTATTTATCACGCATTTAATTCAAAGCACACGTGTTTATTTAGAAAAACACCAAAATTAGACGTTCATAGTTCTCAAGTGAGCTTGTAAAGGTGGGAAATTACAATCTCACCAAATTATGACTAAGTAGAGAGAGACACACCCCCACAATCTTGAAGAAGCTTGTGAATTCCAGGTGGCCAACACATAAGGGTACACTAAATCAGCTTGAGTAAGAATCTAAACAAATTGAAAATCTAATCCTACAAATTTCGACATTTTCAGTTAGGTTTCATTTATTTTTATTTGAGATTCTGATGCGGCTAAAAGTTCAATCAAATTAAACTCCTAGCTACACAAGAATAAAATTTGTCAAATCCAGGTCCTTCTTCCCTTCGCCCGCTAGAATACCGAGATACTATAGCAAAGTCTTATAGCTAGGCAAAATAGAATCGTTGAGTAGTTTCTATCAACTAGGCAATCAATTTCAATCTATGCTAACATCATATAACGAACAATCAATTAAACCAACAATCAATATTCAATCAATTCTCTCTACAAATCGGTAAACCAAGACAAACAAATACTCAAATTAGGTAGATAGGATGTTGAAATGAACGTAGATACAATCCAATTAGGTTAATCATTTATGTAAACTCATTTTAATCCCTAGGAGATTGAGCAATCGATCCTACACTCGTTAACCCCTTGTCACGGTGAGCTCACGGTTGATGATGCTAAGACTTACAAACAGTCACGTTATTAAGCCCTAGACCACTCCAAATAGATCGTCAATTATTGCCCTACGACCTAGCACCGCACATGAATTGGAACTAAAACCGTATGAATCTACACTATTCACGACGATTCCGCCCGCGTGTTGGCTGCAGCGTTCACGTCAACTACCTCCTAAGTTGGCTATTACCTACACCTAAGAGGTAAGGAACAAGTTCTAGTGCAATTCAAGTTCTCAAAGGAAAGTAAACAAACAATTATCAAACCTAATTTGCATGCATCCTTATTCAAATCAACATCCAAATTGAATTAGAACATCATACCTCTCAATTGTAACAATACAAAGTTGAAATCAAATACATCCATTACAATTGACAAGTAGAAAATGGAATCTTCCCCAATTGGATTTGTATGTCTTGATCTACCCCCTTGGATCTTCAATTCTCCTCCAAGGATTGATGAATTTAGCTCCTTGATACTCTAGGATTGAGATGAAATCGTGATGGAAATTGGAATCTAGGGGAACTCCTAACTAGATCTAATGAAAAGTGACAAAAAGCTCTTCAAATAACTGAATTTTCCCCTTTTATAGACGAGCAAACAGGGCCTCGGATTGCCCGGTCGAAGTACGGCTCGCCCGGTCGGAGCTGGAAACTGCCAAATAACTGGAAACTCCCGGTCTGGCTCACCCGGTCGATGTGGCTCGGTCGATCGAGCTCCCTGTCCAGCTTGGCTCGACCGGTCCTGCTCTGCTCGGCCGGTCGAGCTCCCTGTCCAGCTTGGCTCGGCCGGTCCTGCTCTGCTCGGCCAGTCGACGCCTCCAAACTCCAAACTCGTGCGATTTTCCTCCAAAACTCCACCAAAAATGCTAGTTTATGCCCAAAACCTATCCTACAACATTCAAAACACAAAAACACGAAAACACGACAAAAGAGCAACAAAAACATATGATATGAGAGTAAAATGGCCGCAAATATGCACGCTCACACATCGAAAAATAGGTCATTTTACGCACATATCATAATCCCCCAAACTTGAACCTTTGATTGTCCTCAATCAAAACAAAGTAAAGCCATTAATCTACCTCATGCAACACCTCATAGCTCATCAAAGTTATCTTAGCATGTTCAAGTAAAACGAGATTATCACCTAACTTTGTAACAAGGTTAATGTTAAGGACATGAACCACTCATCAACAATGGATACAAGAAACGAAAGCACTCCCTCACGTGTTTAGGGATGATGAGATTCACACAATCACAAGATATCGAGCTTGATTTCCATAGGCTTGCATCCATTTTCACCACTATACTACAACGAGTTAGTTTCTAGAATCAAAAAGGTCTTTTCACGGGTTGTAATGTGGCTAACTAAAAGGTGGGTGGTTTTGGGCCAAAGTGACTAAACTTCTCAATTTCCCAAAACCCCCAAACTTGTTCTTTTCGAACCACTACAAACCCCCGAGGCTTTTCATTTCACAACACACTTCTTTTTTTTCTTTTTTTTTCCTTTTCTTTTCTTTTTCATCATCTTTCAAGTGCACCATCATTCATTCATTTTGTCGGTGCATACTTTCCCAAACAATTGCACCAAAATTTTGTAGGTGCTCATTTTTCTAGGATTCAAACCAATCCTTTATTCCATATCTTTCATGCCTCAACATTTCCCATCAATACAAATTCAATCAATTCCCAACCCAACTCTCATCACCGTATTCAGCCTCATACACTCTTTCCCCCAAAATATGGTCCTAATTATATCAAAAAAGATTCACCAATAAAGCTCAATCACGGGGGTTTAAGATATGAAAGGCAAAATTATGATAACAACCACCTTATACTCCCGGTGTGAAAGGTAGGACTAAGAATCGATGGCCTAAGATCATTTTCTAATTACACACTATGCCAATAGATAGAGAACGGATGCAAGTTCTAGATCTCGTACTCTCAATCTTGCCACTCATAATCGAAATAGATATGGCAATATCATGGCTCAAACCTCACAGCTTTTTGTCAAGTCCTATGCATTAACCACATACAAAACTCGGCAATTCAAAAGTTAAACTTAAAACATGATTCGAAAACCAGATTCCGCCCTATCATTAGTTGAGGTAAACATCAAACTCCACTAAGTAAATCATGATTAAATCTTAAGCCTTATTTGGGTTCATCACACACACACAAGCACACAACAATCCTAACAACAATCTACATGCCATAAAACAAATGTAATGAAACTAAATGGTAGGAAGAACGATAGAAAACGTTACCCATCAGTAGGCACGATCACCACTCTCTAGTCCTTATTGGCACCTACTACAAATCAACACAAACACCACCAAACTAGGATTCAAACCAATCCTTTATTCCATATCTTTCATGCCTCAACATTTCCCATCAATACAAATTCAACCAATTCACAACCCAACTCTCATCACTGTATTCACCCTCATACACTCTTTTCCCCCCAAATATGGTCCTAATTATATCAAAGAAGATTCACCAATAAAGCTCAATCACGGGGGTCAAAGATATGAAAGGCAAAATTATGATAACAACCACCTTATACTCCCGGTGTGAAAGGTAGGACTAAGAATCGATGGCCTAAGATCATTTTCTAGTTACACACTATGCCAATAGATAGAGAACAGATGCAAGTTCTAGATCTCGTACTCTCAATCTTGCCACTCACAATCGAAATAGATATGACAATATCATGGCTCAAACCTCACAGTTTTTTGTCAAGTCCTATGTATTAACCACATACAAAACTCGGCAATTCAAAAGTTAAACTTAAAACATGCTTCGAAAACCAGATTCCGCCCTATCATTAGTTGAGGTAAACATCAAACTCCACTAAGTAAATCATGATTAAATCTCAAGCCTCATTTGGGTTCATCACACACACACAAGCACACAACAATCCTAACAACAATCTACATGCCATAAAACAAATGTAATGAAACTAAATGGTAGGAAGAACGATAGAAAACGTTACCCATCAGTAGGCACGATCACCACTCTCCAATCCTTATTGGCACCTACTACAAATCAACACAAACACCACCAAACTATTGAGCATAAACAAGCCAATTAAGTTCTCATTTCCACCGACTTCCACAAACCAATCATCAACAAAAATAAAGCAATATCCCCTAGCTCCACCATTCATACCAAACCATAACACATCCACATACCAAAACCAAATAGAAAGGATTAAACACATGCAAGCTCGCTAAAATATTCCATCAACACATCATATTAAATCATTAAAATCATCATCCAAATCCACATCCAACACCAAAGTAAAGGTAAATCAATATCCTTATACAACCCAATCGAATATCCAAATTATTGTTCAATACTATACTAAACTAACACTCTAGAAAGCATAGTAAAGATAAAGAGATAGAGGAGAGAATGAACCAGAGCACCGACTACCGGCACTTCCCCCCAAACTTAGTCAAGTTAGACTAAGTTTGTCAAAAAGGTAGGCAGCGCGTCATTGCTCAACCCTATCCTGCTGCTGCTGGCGTTCCCGGCGAGATTGGTATGGAATGGGAACTCGGCGCTGAAGCTCACAGACATCCTCCTGAATAGAATCCACTCTTCGATCAAGGCTGTAAAAGCGAGAAGCCATAGAAGTATCAAGACCCTGCAAAGATGAAGACAAAGAATCTATAGAGGCATTAGTCTGCTGCAACATCAAAAACATCTGCTGCTGCCAATCTGCCATCGGAGTCTGCCGAGGCTGCGGAGGAGCTCGAGTGCTCGGGCCAACGCCCTCTGCTCTGCCCATCTCTCGCAACTGTGCCAATGAAGTGAAACACCCATCGGAAGAAAGAACTCCCACAAATGCCTGGTGATCCTCAGAATCCATCAGCCAGTTGGAGTGATCCCCCAAATCTTCAACCGTAGTCAATCCTTCACACGGAAGTTCCAACACCCTATCCCCAAATTTATAGTAATAAGATTCACCATGGGGGTCAGGAACAAGGAACCTTCCTGCTAACAAAGAACTAGTATCTAAATACACAGCTGGAGCAGTAGGACCTGATAACGACAATCCCAGATGCTCAAAAAGTGGCGTGATCATACCACAACTGAAAGTCCGGGTGTTAGTATTAGCAGCCCGACACTACGCATCCATCAACATCGCCCCCAAAAAAAACTTAATACCATTCATCAGAGCATACAACATAGAAAGTTCAGAAGTAATCACATTACTCGACTCATACCGCCCGCACACAGAACCACCAACAAACTTATGAATATAACGTATAACTGCATTCCAAATTGAAGTAGCTCTACAATCCTTAATATTGAATGTCCTATCAGGTGAAATACCAGTAATCTCCTCCCAAAACTCCCCCAAGTTTACATTCTCATGCAGAAATATAGAATCAGGATCACAATCGAAAATCTCGTCAATCTTAGCCCGCTGAAAGAAATGTTCCTTACCTTGGAGTTTAAACTTCATGGATAACGGTATTCCTCCCGCACCTTTCATAACAGTTACAGAGGCAAGGAACTCCCTTGACATTTCCATGTATCAGGGCCACTTAGCATTGAGCAACTTCTTCCATCCGAAGCCGCGGAGGAGACTCCAAACATCATCCTTCAACTTCAAGGCATTCAACGTTTCTCGACACAAATACTTAGTGCCAACAACTTGCTGGTTTGCCAAACTCTTGTATTTAGCAAATTCCTCATCTTTAAATTCCTTTGGGCGACCGCTTGAAGAAGAACCATCACCCCGCGCTCGTTTGCTTGCCATAAGAGAGTGTGAGATAAGAACAATTCAATGCACCAAAGTATGGGAAAAAAATTTGGAAGAGAAATTTCGACCGAGATGTAAATGGATCGAGCAATTGCTCAATCGATCTTTTAAACTTGCGCGCAGCTCGGCCGAGCGCCAGATGGCTCGGCCGAGCGAGGTGTCTGTCCGTGCGGAGCTGCTGGCACGCTTGGGCTTGGTCGAGCCTGCCTCGCTCGACCGAGCGAGGCCTCTGTCCAAGGCCTATGACCCAACTCGGCCGAACCTGCACCGCTCGGCCGAGCTGCCCCTGCTTTCACCACCTTTTGCCCTTTTTTCGACATTTTCCCGATCATGTTGCCTTCCATCCTTTCTATTCTTCATAAACAAATTGTCAAATGAAAGTAGAGCACCACAAACAATTAGGAACCCTTCACAACAACAAACCACGTTATTCAACAAAAATCAATAACACACCATTATTCAAAAATGCAAAAATAACAAAATTTAAACATTGGGTTGCCTCCCAATAAGCGCTTGTTTAACGTCGAAAGCTCGATGACCATACCTCCCAATCAATCATGATCAAACGGGGCTGATCCCGAACTCATACCTCGACTTATCCACACGTGATCCTCCGGGAAGAACAGCTTCCTTCTTGCACTTCGAGGCGGATCCATATCCACTCGAGCCTTCTTTGTCCGACCTTGATCGTATTCATCTAAATCTCCCGGATCATCCTTTTCTTCATCTTCGTCCCCCATGAGGTTTAATCCTGGGTCGAGCACGTCCTTCAACCTCTTTTTTCTATCAATTTTATCCTCTTCAAACTCATGCAAACTCTTTGGAGGTAAGGAAAAGACAACTTCTTTTCCACAACAACGGAAAGTGAGCTCCCTTTGTTTCATGTCGAAGAGTGCATCGGCTGTATGCAAGAAAGGCCTTCCAAAGATCAATTGAATACCACCTTTGTTCTTCATGTCCACCACGAGAAAATCTCCGGGAAATGTGAATGTCAAGATCTCCACATTCACATCTTCAACTACTCCACGAGGACAAAAGAGAGCTTGATTTGCCAATTGTAAGACTTGATTTGTAGGTTTAAGATGTCCAACCTCCAACTCTTTGTACAAGTCCCATGACATTATATTCACACTAGCACCGGAGTCACACAAGGCTTTCTCTATTATCACATCTCCAATTTTGCAACCAATGACAAAACCGCCCAGATCCTCCTTCTTGCTAGCTATGCTCTTCTCCTCATACTCATTACTTCCCGGTTCATTTGGTTCACCATCCGAGATCATCTCAACTCCAACGAGTTCATCCAACATGGGTACACGTTCAATCTCTTCCGGAGGTGGCATCTCTATATCTCCTTTCTTCACATAATCAAAGAAATGCACATTTTCAGGTTGTTCTTCTTTCTTCTCTTCCACATTCTCTACTTCCAACTCCTTTCCATCTTCCTTCACTATACTCCCTTCTTCTTTGATCTCCACACTTTCCACTTTTGGAGTCATGATCTCCAATTTCTCATTCATCTTATCTTCACCATCAATCATATTGCAACTTTTCTTTTGTACAACTTCTGTGTCGCTTGGAAGTTTCCCAGCTTGATGTTTGTCACTTAATTGTTTAGTAATTGAGGAAATTTGCAGCTGGATCTCCGTGAACATCCCGTCATACTTCTTAAAACGCTTATCAATCTCTTCATTTGGATTCCTCCTCATCTCTTGATTCACATATCTACTACCTCCCCCAGCATATCCTCCTTGGCTACTACTCCCTCCTCCTTCCAATTGCATTTGAGGATTGAGAGCGTTGTTCAAATTTGCATAAGAGAAATTAGGGTGGAATCGGTTGGATGGATGATAGTACATATTTCCTTGAGGATTGTATTGAGGTCGATTGTTGTACCCCATTCTTTGATTAACAAAATTCACATTCTCCGGATAAGCATTCTCATGCTTAAGTATCATCATATCCTCTTTTCCACTCCCCGAAGTAGATAACTTGTCAAGCTTTCTTTGCATGGCAGCTATTTGTTCTTTGAAATCCTCAGTCTCATAAGCATCATTTACCGACTTCACCGGTCTATAATCTTTCTATTCCCTTGGCCATTGGAAACTATTTTCGGCCATCTTCTCAATTATCTTCCAAGCATCTTCCTCCTCTTGATCGAGAAATGAACCTCCCGATGAAGCATCCATCATAACTTTTGTATCATAATTCAACCCACCATAGAATTGGCAAATTTGTTGACTCTTAGAAAGACCATGTCGAGGACACTTGCGTAGAAGCTCTCGGAACCGATCCCAAGCTTCATAGAGAGGTTCATCGTACATTTGCCCAAACGATGTTATATCCGCCCTTCTCTTCAAAGTCAAACTTGGTGGAAAAAACTTGAATAAGAACTTTTCTCTTAATTCTTCCCAAGTGGCAATATTTGACTTGTCTAAACCTTTGAACCAATTCCTCGCCGAATCCCTCAAAGAAAATGAGAATAACTGCAACCGTATTTGGTCTTGGGGAACTTGGTTGATCTTTATGGTATCTGTAATTTCCAAAAATCGAGATATATGAACATTCAGATCCTCGGTCGCATGTCCCCCAAACTGATTATTATGTATCATTTGGACCAAATGTGGCTTTATCTCAAATTGCGTGGCATTTACTCCTAACCGGAAACCTCTAGTCATCGGCTCCCCTTGAGGTCAAAAAAGGTTTTGAAGTGGTCTACGAGGACCATTCCTCTCATTTAGTATAGCCTTCATCAACTCAATCTGTCTTTCTAACTCTCCAATCCTAACCATATCTTCTCCTGGGTTAGTCATTTCCAAATCAATCTCAATATTTCCTTGCCTTTGTTGTAATTTCCTCTCCAAAAGCTCACGAGCCTTGGACCTCGTGATCATAAACAACCTATGTTGGTCCTTAAATATCAGAGTCGTCGTGTTTAAACAGAAACACAAAATGCAGCGGAATAAATATACGTCACTTACACTTTATGTCTTCTCTTTTAAATATTAGTTAAGCTCAGAAATGGGTTAAGTTTCTTCACAGTTATACACTAGCAATATGATTGCTAGGTTTCAAATCACGTGTGTAATAAAACAGTAAAAGAACACAGGATTTATAGTGGTTCGATCCAACAAGATCTACGTCCACTCCTTAGCCGATACGCTAAGAATTCACTAAGTAAGTATACAGATTACAAGGATTCGCCTTTTACAGTTAAGTAGGCAGTGAGCTTTCGGCCTGGCTACTTGACAGCTATCCTCCGATAATCTGGACTCCTCAGATGTTAGCTCGGCTGGGTCAAGGGCACACCTTCGAAACTCCTGCCTTGCCTGATTTGGAAGTTTTATAGTCGCTTCCTGACTTTCCTTGAATGTGGCTAAGTGCCCGTCTGAGTCTAAACCTTTTCAGGTGTTTGACTGTTAGATTCTTTCTGAAGAGAAAGGAATCTCAATGATTGAGAATTCTTGAATACAATCAAGAATATCTTCAATGGAGTGTCAGTAAATCAATGAGCGACACTTCTGGTTGTTGAGAGCTTTTAATATCCTTTCAAAATGCTCTCAACTGACTACTTTTTCTTTGTTCACTTTGTCAAAGGAATCTTTTTGCTTTGAGTGTTCGTGAATATCTGAAGTTAGAAAAGCAGCAGTAGTAGTAGTAGTCTCTTCTCTCTTGGATCTTCCTTTTATAGGTGGAGATTCAAATCTTGAATCTCCATATCCGTTAGACACAACTTTTCTTTTTGTCCGAGAGTGATAAGACTTGTTCAGTCACTTTTTGTTCTCGATTTGTACTTTCCAAACTTCTTCGGGAAAGTTTCGTCCTTTGTGTGTACTTTTTGTCAGAACGGCAGTAAAGCTTCATCCTTTGACATTCTGCTATGCTTATTTATCTTGATTTGCTGAATATTTCCATTGACACTCAAACCTTTGACTTCTATTCTGCTAGCATCCTTTAGGATTTATTAGCAAATGCTAAAGCCTTAGCATTTTGCTAACACATGTCTTCTAGCAGACGATGTCCTTCGGTATCTGCTAGGAATTGCATAATTCTTCAAGCAGACGCTTTTCCTTCGATGTCTGCTAGGAATAGCGCATGTCTTCTAGCAAATGCTTTTCCTTTGATGTCTGCTAGGAATAGCGCATGTCTTCTAGCAAACGTTTTTCCTTCGATGTCTGCTAGGAATAGCGCATGTCTTCTAGCAAACGCTTTTCATTCGATGTCTGCTAGGAAAAGCGCATGTCTTCTAGCAAACGCTTTTCCATCGATGTCTGCTAGTCTATTACAACTCAATAGATAACCTATACAGGACATTACATGATATGCTAGACTTATCTAGAATTCAGAATTCAGCAAATGATCGACCAAATGCTAAGGTTTGATTCAACAAAACCTTTTACAAATGAATCCTAAGGGAGATTTTAGGAATAATTTCCCAACAATTTCCCCCTTTTTGGTGCGATCAAAGCTTACTATCATTTGCTGAAGCTAAGAGGAAGAATGTATGTGTTTACAAAATAAATACTAATTTATTCTAACAATCTAACACAGAGTTTATCCACCTTAGTTCAAGCAAGGAAATAAAATGAAATTCCCCCTCAACAAGTGCTGGAAAATATTTATCGATTAAACGCACAAGTAAATGTTGCAGAGGTAATATGCTAGGTATCCTGGCACCCAAATAAAATTAGCAGACATATTATTTTTTTTAATTTCAATCCAACTGACTTCAGATGTGTTGAATACACAAATAGTGTATTTCAACTAGGACACACGGTGAAAATCAGAGATTGACAATGAGAGGTTGTCTCTGTCTGATCAATTTTCATTCATATGATATATCAATTACAAGTACAATGAAAAATGATTAGACGGAGACAAAATAAGAGCTAGCAGAAGAAAAAAATGATACCAGAGGAACGGAGGAACTCAGGAGTCTGGAGCAGGTTTCTTCATCTTGTCAAATTCATCGAATTTGTTTGAGGCTAGCTCCACGAATTTGTCTAGAAGCTCCTTAGCAGATGCACGTTCAGCAGCCTCTGTTTCCAGATCCTTGGCCAACCGCTCATTCTCTTCTTCGAGCATCTTGATTTTTCCTTCTGTTTCCTTCTGTCTGAGCTCAGCTTCTTTTCGTTTGAATTCTTCACGAATTCTCCTTTGTTCTTCTTTTGCAGCTTCAAGAATTCTTCTCTGTTCTTCTTTTGCAGCGGCTCTGGCTTCCTTCGCTTTCTTCCTCTCAACGGCTTCAGCAGCTCTTCTTTCTTCCCCCTCTTTGATTGCATCCAAAAGTCTGGAAGAAAAAGAGTTCACCTTGGAATCCACTCGCTGTTTGTGCTCTGCTACGTCTGTCTTTATTTCTTGTACAGAGTCCTTGATAGAGGAAATGTTGGACTCGACTGTGTCCACCCTGGCTGTCATGGTATCAACATTGGATTTGACTTCCGCAATTTCCCTTCGTATATCTGTGGCTTCAATCACCATTCTCTCAGATATGGTAGACACCGCGCTTTGAACGACCATTTGAACAACGGAGTCTAGATATGTTGGAAGATGTAGCGTGCTAATCGGAGTAGCAAGGAAGGATGAGGTAGTAGGAATGATGACTGCTTGACTCCTAGCAGTGGAAGTGGAAATTTCCCCCATGACTACTTATGTCCTTTCTGTGTTAGCAATTGCACTTTGATCAGAGGTGACTAGCAAATGTATGTCTTCCTCGATCCCCTTCTGAAACTCTGCTTCAGCAGCAGCGTTGACTAGCAGATGTATATCCTCTTCGATCCCCTTCTGAAACTCTGCTTCAGCAGCAGCGTTCTTAGCTTCCTCAAGTTTCTTCGCTTCTGCTATAGAGAATGCTAACATGTAGGCTTGCAATTCTTTTCTCTGCGCACTAAGGTAGACTCATCAAAAATAACATTGCATGTTATTTCCACAATACCTGTAGTCTTGTTCAATACCCTATAACCTTTGTGAGTGGGGTGTCCATAACCAAGAAGTACACCCTCATCTGACTTAGGTGAGAAAGTATTAAGCTTAGACTTTCCATTATTATGAATATAACATGTAGAACCAAATGCACGGAGATGAGTTATAGAGGGCTTACGACCGTTGTACACTTCGTAGGGAGTCTTGTTAAATCTACTCGTGATAGCACTCCTATTCTGTGTATAACAAGCCGTCATAACTGCTTCCCCCCAGTACTTAGCAGAAAGTTTGGAATCTGCTAGCATCGAGCGAACGGCTTCCTTCAACGTCCGATTCGTCTTTTCTACTAGACCATTCTGCTGAGGAGTCCTAGTTGTGGATCTTTCGTGTGATATTCCAGCTTCAGCACAGAAATCCATCAGCACTCCATTACAAAACTCTGTTCCATTGTCCGAGCGAATTCTCTTTACAGTAACTTCTTTACTATTCTGCTCCTTGAGAATCAGCTCCGGTAGGACAAGTTTCACCTCATCCTTGGTTTTTAGAAGACGTACCCATGTGTACCTGAAAAAGTCATCAACCACCACAAGTGTATATAAACGTTTACTTACAGTGGGTGGAGTGACCGGACCGAAGAGATCCATATGAAGTAATTCTAGGATCCTTTGAGATGTCTCTTTTTCTGGATTTGTCTTGAAGGATGATTTGGTCTGTTTCCCTTGTTGACAAGCTTTGCATATCCCTTCTTTGCGGAAAGTCTCATTGGGCAGACCCGTTTTCACATAATTGGCTTATGCTGAGTAGATTATGCTTTAAGTTGGAGACGAGTGCTACATTGATGATTCTTAAACCGTTCCGTTCAATGCACCCTCTTCCAATGACTTCTCCCTCACTGTTGTCTCCGATCTTGACCTTAGGACCGTTGAACAGTCTTCTTAAGTCTGAGAATAATCCTTCGTTCCCGGTCATATGGGCGGAGCAACCGCTATCCAGGACCCACTCAATGGATATGCAAGTTCCTTCTGTTGTTGAGTCTTGTTCCTACAATTAAATCAGGTAGTTTTAGGTCCCCGTTTATCATCGGGTCCTGCAGGATTAGCATCGACCATGGTTCCCTTTGGTACCCACATTTTAGTGATTTTCAAAATTTTCTTCTTGAACTCACTGTTTACCGTTTCTTTACCCTTTGGCATAACATGTTTGACATGTTTATTACTATGTGCAGTGGTATACTTGGCCTTCCTTGCCCTTGAAATAACATATGAATTGGGCTCAGGACCTACATAGGTGTTCCTCCTATGTGAAGTACTTTCCTGAAATGTTGGTTTTAAAAAAATATGGCCTTTTTGCTGAAAGGTAGGTTTAGTTGTCCTTGCGTTTGGAACATAACGCTCAGCATACCCAGGTCGTGTAGAATACGATTTAGTGTATGCTCTTGGATTCTGCTGAGGTCTGACCGATACATGCTTAGCATTCGCTCTGTTATTCCTCTGCTGAGGTCTAGTCGATTCATGCACAGCATTCAACTTAGGATTCCTCTGCTGAGGTCCACGAGTTGTATGTTTAGCAGATTCTGACTTAGCCCTCTGCTGAGGTCTAGTAGACGAATACCTAGCAGTCTTCTTACAGACCCTCTGCGGAGATCCGTTATGCGTATTCTGTGATCGTCCATTCTTTTGCTTAGCGATTGGCGTGGCACTGGATGATTCAGCAAATACGACTCCTTTTCCTTTTTCAGCAGATATATTTTTAGGAGATACAAACACGATTGGATTCTTCTTAGAAGAATCATCATAGGATTTTGATATCCTTTTCGAGGATTCGTATCCAAGCCCAGACTTATCCTTATGATGTCTTTGTTGGCTTACAAGGGCATCAAGAGCAGCCTTGCTGGATGCGTACATGCAAATGCAGTCCTCTTGTGGATAATTTTTCAAAGCAAGATTTTCTTTCTCTAGAGTTTGACATTTGTTAGTTAGTTGAGAGAAATCTTCTTTTAATTTCGAGAATTTCTCACTTTCTAACCTCAGTTTCTCAACTTCCTCGGTTAGGGATTGAATATTTCGTTGAAGTGAGAGATTTTCACCTATGATTTCGTTTTTGATCTCATAAATTTTCGAAAACTCAATTGACAATTTTGTCAAGTAATCTTCCTCAGAATCAAAAAATGATTCCTCCGATTTATCTATGATAGGAATGCTGGTTGGGTTTGTAGATAATACCTCACTCTCCTCAGCAGCGAGAGCTGATTCATTGTTTTGCTCAGCATCATTGTCTGCGTCAGCAAACCGATCTTCAACGATGTTTGCCATCAGCACGAATAATGCTTCCTCGCTATCTTCTTCTTCTGAGGAATAGTAGAACTCCTCGTCATTTTCAGGTATATCAGCACTCTCCGTCCTGGTCAGCAACGCCTTGGTCACTACTTTAGCAGCGCGTCTTTCAAATCTTTGTTTCAGGCGTTCTCTTTCCTCTCTGCTGACTTTCGGGCAGTCATGCTTCAAATGATCTGGAGAATCACATTCAAAACAAGTTCTAATTTTTCGCTCTACTGAGCGGTTAGATGATGATGGTTCACTTTCTTTCGCCTCTTTTTCAGCTTTTGCTTCATTTAGCATCTTCTGCATCTTTTTCATCTGTTCTTCCAGTTCATTGATCTTCAGATCAATAGATTGTGTGCCTGCACTAGAAATAACTTCCTTTGCGGGTGATGCTAGAGCAGATCTTTCTTGCTTATAGAAGGGCTTCTTCGTCTTGAATTTGCTGAAGTCCTTCTTAGCGAAGTATGCTAAATCCTCAGAGTTTCCAGCAAAATTTGATGCAGCTTGTGCTGCCGCTGTTTCATTCTTCTTTGACTGTTGAATAATAAACTCGTGAGCTTTGAGTTGAGCAAATACCTCAGATGTAGTCATGTTGTTGAGATCTTTTTCGCTCAAACTCGTCACTTTTGCAAACCAGTCATCTCTTGGATATAGTTTGGAGATGATTTTGTTGTTCATCTCTCATTTTTCATACTCTTTTCCAAGATTATTGAGTTCACCGATTATTGTGTTGAAGCGCTCTTCCATATCCTGTATGGATTCGCCTGCAATCATAGAAAATGATTCGTACTTATCAACAGCTATTTGTAGTTTATTTCTTTTCATTTGATCGATTTCTCGCGATGCTTCACACACATAATCCCACATTTCTTTAGCAGTTTCAAAGTCAAGAGATTTGTTAGCCATTAGTTTTGGTAAGCAATCATAAATTAGCTTCTTGGCTACATGTTCCAACTGAGCCCTCTTTTTGTCTTCCGTGGTATACTCTTCATAGGGCTTTGGAACCATCTGTGGTCTTGGTTCTTCACCAGCAGCAGGAGCACCTGCAAAAATGTTAGGTTTCATAATCTTTATTGGACCTTTAGTCAGAACGTCCTCCATTTCAGGATGGATGCTTTGCAGATTTATGAGAGCAAACTTCTTCCACGACTTGAAGTTCTCATTGGAATACTTCCCGAGTGCATGGTGAGTCAACATCTTGTCTCCTGAGCTAGAAAACACAGAGAAACAGATAAAAGTGCAAGGAAAATGTAGATCTGGTCTTAAGCGACTCAGAAGCAGTCGGTTTTTCAACCTCCCGCTCTGATACCACTTGTTGGTCCTTAAATATCAGAGTCGTCGTGTTTAAACAGAAACACGAAATGCAGCGGAATAAATATACGTCACTTAAGCTTTATGTCTTCTCTTTTAAATATTAGTTAAGCTCAGAAATGGGTTAAGTTTCTTCACAGTTATACACTAGCAATATGATTGCTAGGTTTCAAATCACGTGTGTAATAAAATAGTAAAAGAACACAGGATTTATAGTGGTTCGATCCAACAAGATCTACGTCCACTCCTTAGCCAATACGCTAAGAATTCACTAAGTAAGTATACAGATTACAAGGATTCGCCTTTTACAGTTAAGTAGGCAGTGAGCTTTCGGCCTGGCTACTTGACAGCTATCCTCCGATAATCTGGACTCCTCAGATGTTAGCTCGGCTGAGTCAAGGGCACACCTTCAAAACTCCTGCCTTGCCTGATTTGGAAGTTTTATAGTCGCTTCCTGACTTTCCTTGAATGTGGCTAAGTGCCCGTCTGAGTCTAAACCTTTTCAGGTGTTCGACTGTTAGATTCTTTCTGAAGAGAAAGGAATCCCAATGATTGAGAATTCTTGAATACAATCAAGAATATCTTCAATGGAGTGTCAGTAAATCAATGAGCGACACTTCTGGTTGTTGAGAGCTTTTAATATCCTTTCAAAATGCTCTCAACTGACTACTTTTTCTTTGTTCACTTTGTCAAAGGAATCTTTTTGCTTTGAGTGTTCGTGAATATCTGAAGTTAGAAAAGCAGCAGTAGTAGTAGTAGTCTCTTCTCTCTTGGATCTTCCTTTTATAGGTGGAGATTCAAATCTTGAATCTCCATATCCGTTAGACACAACTTTTCTTTTTGTCCGAGAGTGATAAGACTTGTTCAGTCACTTTTTGTTCTCGATTTGTACTTTCCGAACTTCTTCGGGAAAGTTTCGTCCTTTGTGTGTACTTTTTGTCAGAACGGCAGTAAAGCTTCATCCTTTGACATTCTGCTATGCTTATTTATCTTGATTTGCTGAATATTTTCGTTGACACTCAAACCTTTGACTTCTATTCTGCTAGCATCCTTCAGGATTTATTAGCAAATGCTAAAGCCTTAGCATTCTGCTAACACATGTCTTCTAGCAGACGCTGTCCTTCGGTATCTGCTAGGAATTGCGTAATTCTTCTAGCAGACGCTTTTCCTTCGATGTCTGCTAGGAATAGCGCATGTCTTCTAGCAAATGCTTTTCCTTCGATATCTGCTAGGAATAGCGCATGTCTTCTAGCAAACGCTTTTCCTTCGATGTCTGCTAGGAATAGCACATGTCTTCTAGCAAACGCTTTTCCTTCGATGTCTGCTAGTCTATTACAACTCAATAGATAACCTATACAGGACATTACATGATATGCTAGACTTATCTAGAATTCAGAATTCAGCAAATGATCGACCAAATGCTAAGGTTTGATTCAACAAAACCTTTTACAAATGAATCCTAAGGGAGATTTTAGGAATAATTTCCCAACAACCTACAACTCCACAAAAGAACCCAATTACCAAACCAAAACAACTTGATCAAACAAAAGAAAAACAACTATCAAACAATAAGCAAAAAGCAAAAAAGTTCACACAAGCAATAAAACAAACACCTAGCCTACAAGCTTCACTTTTCCCCCAATATCTAGCAACCTATTAAATGAAGTCCCCGGCAACGGCGCCAAAACTTGATGCGGCTAAAAGTTCAATCAAATTAAACTCCTAGCTACACAAGAATAAAATTTGTCAAATCCAGGTCCTTCTTCCCTTCGCCCGCTAGAATACCGAGATACTATAGCAAAGTCTTATAGCTAGGCAAAATAGAATCGTTGAGTAGTTTCTATCAACTAGGCAATCAATTTCAATCTATGCTAACATCATATAACGAACAATCAATTAAACCAACAATCAACATTCAATCAATTCTCTCTACAAATCGGTAAACCAAGACAAACAAATACTCAAATTAGGTAGATAGTATGTTGAAATGAACGTAGATACAATCCAATTAGGTTAATCATTGATGTAAACTCATTTTAATCCCTAGTAGATTGAGCAATCGACCCTACACTCGTTAACCCCTTGTCACGGTGAGCTAACGGTTGATGATTCTAAGACTTGCAAACAGTCACGTTATTAAGCCCTAGACCACTCCAAATATATCGTCAATTATTGCCCTACGACCTAGCACCGCACATGGATTGGAACTAAAACCGTATGAATCTAAACTATTCACGACGATTCCGCCAGCGTGTTGGCTGCAGCGTTCACATCAACTACCTCCTAAGTTGGCTATTACCTACACCTAAGAGGTAAGGAACAAGTTCTAGTGCAATTCAAGTTCTCAAAGGAAAGTAAACAAACAATTATCAAACCTAATCTTCATGCATCCTTATTCAAATCAACATCCAAATTGAATTAGAACATCATACCTCTCAATTGTAACAATACAAAGTTGAAATCAAATACATCTATTACAATTGACAAGTAGAAAATGGAATCTTCCCCAATTGGATTTGTATGTCTTGATCTACCCCCTTGGATCTTCAATTCTCCTCCAAGGATTGATGAACTTAGCTCCTTGATACTCTAGGATTGAGATGAAATCGTGATGGAAATTGAAATTTAGGGAAACTCCTAACTAGATCTAATGAAAAGTGACAAAAAGCTCTTCAAATAACTGAATTTTCCCCTTTTATAGACGAGCAAACAGGGCCTCGGATCGCCCGGTCGAAGTACGGCTCACCCAATCGAAGCTGAAAATCTCCAAATAACTGGAAACTCCCGGTCTGGCTCGCCCGGTCGATGTGGCTCGGCCGATCGAGCTCCCTGTCCAGCTTGGCTCGGCCGGTCCTGCTCCGCTCGGCCGGTCGAGCTCCCTGTCCAGCTTGGCTCGGCCGGTCCTGCTCCGCTCGGCCGGTCGACGCCTCCAAACTTCAAACTCGTGCGATTTTCCTCCAAAACTCCACAAAAAATGCTAGTTTATTCCCAAAATCTATCCTACAACATTCAAAATACAAAAACACGAAAACACGACAAAAGAGCAACAAAAACATATGATATGAGAGTAAAATGGCCGCAAACATGCACGCTCACACATCGAAAATAGGTCATTTTAATATATGTGTTAGTAGTAGTACGTTAGTAATTTATTTCAATATAAATTTTTAAAACTTGTGCTAATTATACAAAATATATAAATTGATCTTTAGC
Organism: Plectranthus barbatus; assembly: GCA_026898455.1. Taxonomy (NCBI): domain Eukaryota; kingdom Viridiplantae; phylum Streptophyta; class Magnoliopsida; order Lamiales; family Lamiaceae; genus Plectranthus; species Plectranthus barbatus. The sequence goes on along the minus strand of JAPKLW010001959.1, from coordinate 66,913 downwards.
TCTATTAAAAAAATAATACATAATTAAAGTTTATAGTAAGCTTTATATTTATTATTTGGTTAATACCGAAAAATGTGGATAAAAACTTTAAAAGAATTCCTTTTACTTCTAATACAAAGTATTCATGACAGTTGATTAGTAAAATAGAGTTTTAATAATTTAAAGTTATTTATTTAGTTAAGACTTTAATAAATTTTCTTTTTTGAGTAAATTGATTGTGAAAATCTGTTCTTAAAAAATATAATAAGAGAATTATCTTAAAATGACAATAGGGCATTTTGATTTAAATGATATACTTTAAAGTTATTTATTTATTTAAGATTTGTATATGATAATATGCATTCAAAACTCTCACGGTTAGAAGTAAAAGAATATGAGTATTTTAAAAAAAAATTCTAAACCTTTTAAGATAAGTTTTAAATAATAAAAATCATTTTAAGATATTTTTACATTTAAATTAAATTTCATGATTTTTTTTATTTATAATTATAATATTAAGATAGGGCACTATTTAGATTCTTCGTAGATAGGGGTGTAAATGAACCAAACTGTTCGTGAGCTACTCGAATCTCGACTCGATAAAAGCTCGTTCGAGTTCGTTTAGTAAAGCTCGTTTATTAAATGAACCAAACTTGAGCATCATAGTATTCGACTCGTAAGCTCGTGAGCAGGCTCGTTAGCTAAAATTAGTAAGAAATATAAAATAATTACTTTTATAAAATAATATTTTCATGATTTAAGAGTAACAATAATGATAAATCTATCTAATAATGAAAAATATTTAGAATATGAGCATGAATATGATATTATTTTTTGGAATAAATAATATTTTCTTTAAAATAATTATGAAAATCTTAAATATATTCTAAATTTAGAAAGTTCGTTTAGGCTCGATAAAAGCTCGATAACGTTCGTGAACATCAGAGTATTCGATTAAAAAGCTCGAAGCTCGACTCGAAACTAAACGAGTCAAACTTGAGCACGACACTACTCGACTCGACTCGGTTCGATTACACCCCTATTCGTAGAGGCCTCGGACTTGATACTGACCCTACGAAATTATGATGGTTGAGCCCCCGTAACGATGAATGACGGCCTCGTCTGCTGTCCCGGGGTGACATTTGCCATGGTTACTAATGAGTTGGTGTTGGCAAATCTTGGTCATAGGTTTGAATGTGAGGAAAAGGACATGAGTGAAATTCAGAAGAGTTGTTCCTCTTCTCGCTAGTTGCATAAAAGTCTTAGCTTTGTGGGATGTCTATCTCAAAAATAAAAGTTGTATACGATTTAAATGTGGAATGGTAATATTGCGAATAATTTGATCGATTATTACATTACATAACATGATGATCATACACAATGCTACAGAGAGCGTTTTATTGCAACAGCTACAAGAGGATATTTCCTATGAATGCTAGCACCAGGCTGCTCTGTTGTATCCAAATCTTCACATTTCTTGGCATCACCCAATTTCCATTCAAACCTATTCACCAGATTCGCCAACACAAATTCAATACTAGCCATTGCAAATGTGATCCCCGGGCAGCCCCGTCTCCCGGCACCAAACGGGATCAGCTCCAAATCCGAGCCTCTTACATCTACCGGAGAATTCAAAAACCTCTCGGGGTGAAACTTCTCCGGTTCATCCCAAGAGCCAGGATCTCTACCAATAGCCCACGTGTTGATCAGGATCATGGTTCCAGCTGCTACATCATACCCCATAACTGCAGCATCTTCTCGTGCTACTCGTGCTAATAATGGCGCCGGAGTATGGAAACGTAGAGTTTCCTTTACAACAGCTTTCAGATACTGCATTCTCTCCAAGTCCTCCTTGGCTATATTTTGTCTGTCTTTCAAGATTTCGCCTACTTCTTTTTGCAGCTTCTTCAACACTGTGGGATGCCTCAGGAGTTCTGTCATAGCCCATTCTAGTGTTGCAGCTGTTGTGTCAGTTCCGGCAGCAATCATATCCTGGTACATACGAAATTCCGAAGTCAATGGAATAAACTCAGAGAAGGAGAGGAGAGAGAGGGAGCTTACAAGAATAATAGCTTTGATGCTGTCTCTATCAATGGGAATATCAGAGGTGTTATTATCCTTGTAAATATTAAGCAAAATGTCAACGAAATTCACTCTGCTTTCCTCATCTCCATTAAGGTGTTCTTGGATTACAAGCTCAAGAAACTCATCCACTTCTTCAGCAACCTTATCAACTCTCCTGTCAAAGCCATTGACATGATTGATCCACGATAGCCATGGAATAAACTCTCCAATACCGATGCTGCTGCCCAAGAGCTGCGCTACTTCCCTCAGCAGCATCAGAAACTTCTTCCCGGCTTCCTCTTCACTGTACTTCCTTCCAAAAGCCGCTCTGAAAACCACATCATTCGCTAGCGACTCAAACAACTCGCTCAGATTCACAGAGGAATGACACGAATCAATCTTTTTCATCAAGAGGGCCGTCTCTTCCTCCCTAATAAAATCGAAAGATTGGACCATTTTGCTGCTCAGGAGCTGGAGAACACACAAGCTTTTCAGTTTCCTCCAATATTCGCCATATGGAGCAATTGTTATGTCCTTCATGTCAAACAGAAGTCGCCTCGTTGTTCTAGAATGAGGCCTCTCAGCAAAGATCAGATCATGCTTTCTCAAGATCTCACCGGCTGCATCAGCTGACTGGACTACGATCACGGGCTTGCTGCCAATGTAAAGAAGCATCAGCGGCCCGTATCTTGCACCCAAGGATTGAAACGACCGGTGAATCAGTGGTCTCAACTGGAGAAGATTGCCCACGATTGGTAGCTTTGGGGGTGATGGAGGCAATCTTTTGTTGCTTCTTGTCTTCCATAGCAATTTAGTGAGAAAATATAGAGAGAATAAGGTGATAACTAAGAGCAGACATGGATGCAAGTCAACTTGCTTCTGCTTGAAACTCAACATGTCTTTGCAAGTTCTTGAGTTCCTTTTTCAGTTTCTTGATAAATATAAGTCAACGACTGAACATCTATTCACGAGATGTCAGATCATACAGGGAGGGGAGCAGTTAATTAATGACGTCTGCTTACTATTAGTATTTAAATTGAGAAAGTTTAGCAGACCAAGTGAGTTGTACATATTTAATATTACACATCACATGCATTCATCTAATTTGAACAGGAATTAAAAACTACAAGTTGGAATTGACTCCATCAGAAATGTTATCAGCTGGATGCATACTTTTATTTTTGAGACAGCTGGTCAATCTCCCTCAAAGACGTTACATAACTTCAAATCCCAACAGCCAGAAGAGGAACAGCTCTCCGAATGGCAAGCCCTTGGCGTTCACTCATGTCCAATTCCTTACATTCTTCTGGCAGTTTCCATTCAAATCTACCAACAAGATTTGCCAGCACCAACTCAATATTAGCCATTGCAAACGCCACCCCCGGACAGCCTCTTCTTCCTGCCCCGAATGGTATCAGCTCGAAATCTAGTCCCTTAAAATCTATCTCAGAGTTCAAAAACCTCTCCGGATAAAACTTCTCCGGCTCCTCCCATGAGTTAGGGTCTCTTCCGATTGCCCAAGCATTAATGAGCACCCTTGCACCTGCTGGAATGTCGTACCCCATAATTTCTACATCTTCCTTTGCAACTCGAGGTACTAGCAGCGGGATCGGAGGGTGGCAACGTAGAGTTTCCTTTATCACGGCTTTCAGATACTGCATTTTCTCCAAATCATTAGCAGTAATGTCGCGCTTGTCTCCCATTACTTCACACACTTCATTTCTCAACTTTTTTAGGACTGAAGGGTGTCGCAAAAGCTCTGACATCGCCCACTCCAGCACCGTCGTCGTTGTATCTGTTCCAGCAGCAAACATATCCTGCAAAATATGACCCACTCTGATTTTATAATAGCCATAATTTGTATGTAATTCTGAAAGAAACGTTAGTTACCAAGATGATCGCTTTGATGCTGTCTCTGTCGATTGATACACCAGCTGAATTATTATGGTAAATGTCGAGCAAAATATCAATGAAATTATCTCCGCTGTTGTTCATCGCAGGCGGGTTTCGCAGGCGCTCGCGAATAACTCCCTCCAAGAATTTATCCATCTCTCTCACAACCCTGTCAACTCTTGCCTCGAAGCCGTTGACGCGAGTAATCCACGACAGCAACGGAACGAGCTCCCCGATGATGATTGCTCCCATTAGCTCCAAGATTTCCCCCAGAGTCGTAAGAAACTTCTTGCCGTTTTCATCTTCTCCATACTTCCTTCCCATGGCTGATCTACAAACCACATCATTCGTGAGTTGAGTAAACATTTGGCACAGATCCACACAACCGGAAGATTCCGCTATTTTCTGCATCATAATCTCTGTCTCTTCCTCTCTAATGGCATGGAAAGATTGAACCCTTTTGTTGCT
>JAPKLW010001959.1:44902-57509 GCA_026898455.1 Plectranthus barbatus | reverse complement strand
TTGCTCAACAACTGTAGCACGCAGATTCTTTTCAGCTGCCTCCAGTATTCACTGTAAGGCGACATAGCAATGTCTTTGTTGTTGTACACAAGCCGGCTTTTGATCCTCGAGTCGGGCCTGTCCACGAAGTTGAGATCATGAGTTTTCATGATCTCTCGTGCTGCTGCTGCCGACGATACGATCAGCGTGGGCACGCTGCCGAAGTGAAGAAGCATGATGGGGCCGTGTTTCTTGGCCATTGATTGGAGATCGCGGTGGGGCAATGAGCCCAACTGGTGGAGGTTTCCGAGTATTGGAAGTCTTCGTGGTGATGGTGGGAAATTCTTGTTTCTTGCAGATTTTGAGAGCAGCTTAGCGATGGAGATGAGTATGGAGAGAGATACGAGAGCTTGGAATAGGAAGGGGTGAAGCTGCATTTCATCCATTTTTGGCTGTAGCTGATGTTTCGGACATGGTTTCCATCCCATCTTATGCAGTGATGATTGTGTTAGCGGGTCAATCACTCCATTATACAACTTTCTTTTTCAAGAAAATAAGTGATCATGAATATTTTGGATTTTTCTTATTCAAGATTTTTCGCTAATTAATGTCTGATTTCACACAAATTATGAAAAGTCATTCAATTTATATATAGTGTAAAAATAAAAAATAAAAAAATTATTAAGGCCTCTGGATTTCCTATGTTGACTATATTAATTAAGAGTCTCAAAAACAAAATTAAGAGATGAAAGTGAAAATTAAGATTCGTTTGGTTTGTAATTCAATATTTAAAGTAAAACTAATATAACACATAAGAACAAAATACTTTAAATTATAGTACTATATTCCTATTTAAAAAATAATTTATGATAATTTGATTTGAAACTAAAAGTATTAAAATCATTATAAAATGCATAGATGTGGGAGTATACTTATATTTGTCCAAGATAACTGGAAGAAGCAGCAGTTTTGACAAAAATGGACAAGTTGGTTGTAGCTGCATTCCCTTAATTCCCATGTATGAACAGAGAAATACAAATGGTGGATTCATTTTGCAAACAGTCTTCGCTCCACAAGCCAGAAAGTACTGCCGCCTCCTCCACGGAAGCTTCCTAAACTACCAGAAAATGCCGTTCTCGGAATATAACTCTTCTCTCTCTCTCTCTTACGTGGAGTTGGTGAGGTCCTACTGTCCTAGTAGATGTATTCGCGACTCTCCCAATTGAGCAAAACATTTTCTAGTTAGAGTATAGTTTTAGAGCCCCTGAGTTTGCTGCTGTTGAAGATTGAATGAATTCAGGCTACTTCTCCTGAATAACATCAATATTTCATATATACAAGTTACTTTGGAAGAGGCCAAACACAATTGTAGGCCCTACAAAACCCGCTTGTAAGGAGAGGGGAGTGTTGACTTTTGTGGCAATTTCCCCATCCCACATCTGTGATGGAAGGAAATTGGCCTTGGGCCAATATTATAAATATGGCCCCTCACCTTTAGTTTTAAATCATCCCAATAATTATGAATTTTGTATTGACAAAATTCAATTGTATTTCTTTCTCTTCTCCATAAATAAAATATTTTGGTAGTGTCCGAGGACGTAGGCATAATTTGTGCCGAACCTCGTTAAATTCTGGTGTTCTTTATTTTTTATATTTATATTCCTCAATTTATGTTTATATTTTTATTTTCGCTTCCGCAACAATTGGTATCAAGAGCTAGGGTTATTCTGAGTATGCTCTGTGGTTGCAGTGTAAACTGATCCTCCACATCAGAAAGGATTTCCTTGTTTCTTATATCTTGGATTATTGAGGGATATATTTTTTCTTACCAAAAAATGGAGGGGCCGCCCAAAGTGGAGGAAAGCTCAAGCTCAAAGGGATTATCCTCGATTTTTTCGAGGACAGCTGTTACAAGTACGAAGATAGCAGTGGAGACCTTTGATGGCACCGGACATTTTGGTATGTGGCAAAGTGAAGTTCAAGATACGCTATTCCAGCAAGGTCTTGACATTGCCATTGAGGAAGAGAAGCCAGAAGATATGGAGGAGAAGGAGTGGAAGACCATCAATCGGTTGGCGTGTGGTACCATTCGCTCGTGCTTATCTCGGGAGCAGAAATATGTATTTTGCAAGGAGACTTCTGCTTACAAGCTATGGACTGGGCTCGAGGAGAAGTTTTTGAAGAAGAATAGTCAGAATAAACTTCACCTGAAGAAAAGACTATTCCGATTAAATTACGTATCGGGTGCCACGATGAATGAGCATATCACTAGTTTTAATCAACTGGTCACTGATTTGATGAATATGGATGAGGTATTCAAAGATGAAGACCTCGCATTGATGTTGTTGGGATCACTTCCCGATGAATTTGAGAATCTTGAAACTACTCTACTGCACGGGAAGGCCGAAGTATCTCTAAAAGAAGTGTGCTCTGCCCTGTATAGCTACGAGCTAAGGAAGAAGGATAAAAGAGGGAGCACGAAGGGAGATGCTGAAGTGTTGGCAGTAAGAGGACGTCCACAAAATAAATCCAAAAATAAAGGCAGGTTCAAATCGAAGTCCAGACCGAGCAAGGACGAGTGCGCATTTTGTCGGGAAAAGGGACATTGGAGAAAAGATTGTCCCAAATTGAAGAACAAAGGAAAAGCTGTAGCAGAGTCGAATGTAGCCAAGTGTGATGATGAGGATTCAGACCTCTCTCTAGCTACATCATTGTCTACCTCTTCTGAAGTATGGATGTTGGATTCGGCCTGTAGCTATCACATGTGTCCTCATCGCGATTGGTTTAGCGATATGGAGGAATCGAAAGGAGGAGTTGTCTACACGGCGGATAATACCCCACTCACCACATTTGGGATTGGCTCCATCCAGCTCAAGAATGAGGATGGATCAATCATCACCTTAACAGGTGTTCGGTATGTACCGGATCTGAAGAAGAATCTTATTTCGGTTGGAACCTTGGAATCAAAAGGTTATGAAATAAGAATCAAAGATGGTGTGATGAAAATCATATCCGGTGTACGCGTGGTGATGAAGGGTGTCCGAAAGAACAACAACCTCTACCACTACCCTGGAAGAACTATAGTGGGTGAAGCTGCAGCGGCCTCCACCGACAATCAAGTATCAGAGGCAACAAGGCTATGGCATATGCGGTTGGGTCACGCTGGTGAGAAATCCTTGAATTTGCTCGTAAAGCAAGGATTATTGAAGGGACTTCGGACTTGCAAATTGGAGTTCTGTGAACATTGTGTGAAGGAAAAGAAGACAAGAGTGAAGTTTGGAACAACAATCCATAACACAGAGGGTATCTTGGATTATGTTCACTCTGATGTGTGGGGTCCCTCAAAGACGAGTTCTTTAGGAGGGAAACACTACTATGTAACTTTTGTCGATGACTTCTCACGGAGAGCCTGGGTGTATACAATGAAGACAAAGGATGAAGTGTTGGGAGTTTTCCTCACTTGGAAGAAGATGGTGGAAACTCAGACAGGCAAAAGGATCAAACGTCTCCGAACGGATAATGGTGGAGAATATAGAAGCGATCCTTTCATGAATGTCTGTCAAGAAGAAGGAATTGTGAGGCACTTCACTGTCAGGAATACACCACATCAGAATGGGGTGGCAGAAAGGATGAATCGAACTCTACTGGAAAGAGTTCGCTGTATGTTGTCCAATGCTGGGTTGGGCAGACAGTTCTGGGCTGAGGCTGTAACATACGCTTGCCACCTTATTAATCGTTTGCCATCAAGTGCTCTAAATGAAAAAACACTTTTGGAGGTGTGGTTCGGGAAGCCTGCTATGGATTATGACTCTTTACATGTGTTTGGTTTCACTGCATACTACCATGTAAAGGAGTCGAAGTTGGATCCGAGAGCAAAGAAAGCTTTGTTCATGGGGATCACCTCTGGAGTAAAAGGCTATCGTTTATGGTGTCCAGAGTCGAAGAAAATAATCTTTAGCAGAGACGTCACCTTTGATGAATCTACCATGTTGAAAAAGTCTGACGTGGAGCAGATTGATGAAACTCCAAATCAGGTGGAGTTTGAAGGAATTATTATGCCAGCAGACAATAAAGTTGTCAATGATTCTCCTATGGTAGAAGAAGACTCGGATGAAGAAGAGGTTCATAACGAGGAGCCTCAACAACAACACGAATCAATTGCAACACATAGACCAAAAAGGACCATCAGAAAGCCTGCTCGCTTTGATGATATGGTCGCGTGTGCATCTTCAATTGCAGCTGATGGTGTTCCTGCCACTTACAATGAAGCCGTCAATAGTTTGGAAAATGAAAAGTGGAAGGATGCCATGGATGATGAGATTCGATCCCTTCATAAGAATCAAACGTGGGTGTTAGCCAGCCTTCCGAAGGGAAAGAAAACAATTGGGTGCAAGTGGGTCTATGCAAAGAAGGAAGGATTTCCTAACAAGTCTGATGTTCACTACAAAGCAAGGTTGGTAGCCAAGGGCTATGCTCAGAAGGAGGGAATCAATTACAAGGAAGTGTTTTCTCCAGTAGTAAAACACTCCTCCATTAGAATCTTGCTAGCTTTGGTGGCGCAATTGGATTATGAGTTGGCTCAAATGGATGTAAAAACGGCGTTTTTACATGGAGACTTGGAAGAGGAAATCTACATGACTCAGCCAGAAGGATTAAAGGTTGCTGGAAAAGAAGATTTGGTTTGTAAACTTCACAAGTCGCTTTACGGATTGAAACAATCTCCGAGGCAGTGGTATAAGCGATTTGATAAGTTTATGATTGGGCAAAGGTACACAAGAAGCAGGTATGACCATTGTGTCCATATCTACAAGCTACAAGATGGATCTTTTGTTTATCTTCTTCTATATGTTGATGATATGCTGATAGCCGCTAAGAGTCAGACAGATATTGAAAATCTAAAGGCTCTATTGCAGAAGGAGTTTGAGATGAAGGATCTTGGTGAGGCACGGAAGATTCTTGGCATGGAAATTTCCAGAGATTGGAAATTGAGGAGATTATGTCTTACTCAAAAGGAGTATTTGAAGAAAGTGCTAAAGCGTTTTGGAATTGATGAAGGAACCAAACCAGTTAGCACTCCACTGGCTCCTCATTTCAAGTTGAAGGCCACAATGTCACCAAAAATTGAAGCAGAGCGGGAGTACATGTCAAAAGTCTCATACGCAAATGTTGTTGGTAGCTTGATGTATGCTATGGTGTGTACAAGGCCCGACATTTCACAGGCTCTTGGAGTAGTGAGCAGGTACATGCATGATCCTGGAATAGGTCATTGGCAAGCTGTGAAATGGATTTTGAGGTACATCCAAAGTACGGTGGATGTAGGTTTGGTTTTCAAGCAGGAAGAAAGTCAGTGTGTTGTTGGGTACTGTGATTCGGATTATGCAGGTGATCTGGATAAGCGGAGATCGACTACAGGATATGTATTCACTCTCGCAAAGGCACCTGTCAGTTGGAAGTCTACCTTACAGTCAACAGTTGCATTATCCACTACTGAGGCGGAGTATATGGCTGTGTCAGAAGCTGTGAAGGAAGCAATTTGGCTTCAAGGGTTGCTTGGTGAACTTGGTGTTGATCAGATGAAAGTCAGGCTTTATTGTGATAGTCAAAGTGCTATCCACTAGGCAAAAAACCAAGTTTATCATGCAAGGACGAAGCACATTGATGTCCGATATCATTTTGTACGAGAGATTCTTGAAGAATGAGAGATACTGCTCCAGAAGATCTGTACCACTGAGAATCCTGCTGATATGTTAACCAAAGTTGTGACGGCAATCAAGTTCAAACATTGTTTGGACTTGATAAATGTTTTGAAGAACTGAAGGAAGGCACCTCAGGCGCATATGAAGGCACTACTAATATTGCAGGAGAAAAGAGATTGTTTGGTTGGATTTGAGAAATTGCCAAGGTGGAGATTTGTTGACTTTTGTGGCAATTTCCCCATCCCACAACGGTGATGGAAGGAAATTGGCCTTGGGCCAATATTATAAATATGGCCCCTCACCTTTAGTTTTAAATCATCCCAACAATTAGGAATTTTGTATTGACAAAATTCAATTGTATTTCTTTCTCTTCTCCATTAGTAAAATATTTTGGTAGTGTCCGAGGACGTAGGCATAATTTGTGCCGAACCTCGTTAAATTCTGGTGTTCTTTATTTTCTATATTTATATTCCTCAATTTATGTTTATATTTTTATTTTCGCTTCCGCAACAGGGAGCTTCACTATTATATTGTGATATATTCTCAGATTCATGGCCGATATGGGATAGTTCAACAAAATCTCACCTTAAGCCCTTCTGGCATGCCACAATAAGATCCGTGTCCTTTGGGAATTTCTCCTCAAGTTTTGACAAAAATTCTCTAATAAGAAAATAATGGATGACAGACATTTATTAGGTAACCGTAAATACAGTATATGATGTAAGAATAGTTGGAGCAAACAATATCATAATTGTTGGATGATAATGTAGTCCTAAAAAAGAATACAGGACTCAAGGTAAGCACAATGCTATGGACTAATAAAAATGTTGAAACACGAGGTATAAAGTTATTGACACAACATTATCCTATTTGGATGATTCAATCGCATAAAGAATAATGCGGCTAGGATCTTGTACACATTTGGATGATGAATTGACAGCATCCAAGTTATCATCAACATAAAAAATCAGAGCCTCCCATCTCTTTCTAGCAGCGGCCATATCCCTCATTTGCTTTACCTCGTATTCCTCTTCAACCACTTGCATTGTCTTATCACCCCTGCACTGATCAACTCTGACGTCCCCAAAAAACAGAGAGTAACCGACGAAAAAACAGAAACCCACTTCAGAAGCATCATTACAAGAATATGCTAATCAAGAAAAAGAAACTCCACAAAGAAGAAATTGTGTTTACATTGCAATGAATGCTTCTGTTCAAGAAAGATGGGCAGGTTGTGTTGGGGTTGGATTTCGCTACAATAAATTTATTTTATTTATTAAAATTATCGATCTGGTGGACCATTGTTTCTAATCCGGGTAACGAATTATCCGACAAGAAGCAGGAACGCAAAGTTTTAATGAGGTTTGGCATTTTGTGTGCCAACATCCTCGCATGGCCGAACAAACTCTCTTATTTCATAGTTTATGGAGGGCTACAGTAGAGAATTCTGGGTTTGTAAGGGATGGAGAAAATGATAAAATTGGAACAAAATTCATCCTATGAACCAACCACCTCTTCTTTGGAAGAATTTGCCAATATTTCGGATTCAATTTTCATGTTCTTATTCTTCTAAAAAGAAATTCTTGTTCTTATACTTCATTAGCCCCATTCATCTTCAGCGCAAGAGCACTTGATCAATGAGCAATTACGTACTCTTTTAAGGGTGGCTTCTTACAAGCAAACCTCATGGTTGTCACTGCACCCCTACCTCCTTTATCACGGAGCAATCATTCATAGGTCTTGCCCTGCATTGTGAATAATTGTGAACCGTGTGATGTCTCTCTTATTTCCTCTTTCTTCCTCTCTTATATCCTCATCTATTTGTCTTGCCACATGTTGCTTGCATGCTCAAGTTTAGGATATTTGGTGTGAAGGAAAAGATTGATAGTTGTAGACTGTTACGATGTGTCTGAACTCCGATGTCGGCCATCCTTCGAAGGAGCTTGATACCAAAAAGTTGGTTGACAATCCTTCCCCGTGGTCTTTCAAGGTTTGTCCATGCTCGGGAAAGGTAGCTTAGGAGAACTATCGTGGCTAACTTTCAATCTTCGGAGAAAGAGAGTTTCATTGGTTGTTCGGAGAGAGGCGCATGATCTTGGCACTAGGCCAATGTGATGGGTTGGGTTAGCTTTGTTTACTAGTGTGGAAAGATATGTACCTTAGGAAAACAAATATTCTCTTAATCTTACTTTCCTTCTTGTACAGATTTAGATCCCATATTTTATGGGATACGATATAGATCCCATATTGTTTGGGATATATAGATAATTCCCTAATTTTGTGCTAGGGACTTGTGTATAAAAGACTAACCATCTCTGTATGAATAAGATATAAAAGTTTACAGAATTTCTCATCTTTTTCTTTTATATTCCCTTTATCCATTACGTTTACCTTCTGCTCTAAATCTAAGATGGTATCAGAGGAGACCTTTCTTGGGGACTGCCTCTAACTTCACCCTTATCTAGTTTTCCCACTTAGACCAACCTTAATTGCTAGTGTTTTTAGCCTCTTTTCCCTTGTTTCTTATCAGCCCTAGTGACGGCGAGTTAAAATATGTCAGACGCTGCCCAAGAGACTGGTGAACTTCAAAGCATCCAATCTGCTTATAGATTAAATAGAAAAAAAATTATCTTAAATGGTCCTAGCTTGTCAATGCAACGTTCAAAGGAATGGGAAAAATTAGTCATCTCGCTGGGAATGGACCAAAGAAGAAAGATCCTAAATTTAAAGCATGGGCTGAAGAAGACTGTATGAGCGGCCTGATTCCTGAATATGACTAAGTGAGAATTTAGGTCCTAGGTAGACAGGAACTTCCGAGCCTCAATGAAGTCGTAACATTGATTCGAGCAAAAGAAAGTAGGACTTTGATGTTGGAACCTCAAAGTGTTAATAGCTCGGCTATGGTAGCTATCGATACCAAAACTACCTTAGATCCGGAGAAAGGAGAAGCTCTCGAAGCAAGGAAGTATGATCAATCTAGGTCACATAATCGTGATGAGAGATTCTGTAATTATTGTAAAAAATCTCGACATACTCGAGATAAATGTTAGAAACTTCATGGAAAGCCCCCAAGCCGAGAATGGAGTCAGAAGGGAGATCAGACAAGGAATAATGGGCCTCTAAGTGGTGCTGGACAAGTTCACATTGCAACTGCACCACGAAGTGAAGCATCGTCACAAGAATTGAGGGGTCTCAATCAAGAGGAACTTGAGAGGGTGAGATCTCTTATCAGCTGCCTTGAGAAGTCTTCAAGTATTTGTTCTTTGATATATTCAATTAAATTTCCTATTGGATTAAATGCTTCAAAAACACTATTCATTCACTCCTGAGTCCTGGACTCTAGGAGCCACTGATCATATGACCCACTCATCTAAATATTTTTCAACCTATAGCACATGTCCAAGTAGTTGGAAAATAGCCACAATCGATTGATCTTTAACAATTGTTGCTGGAGTTGGAGATGTCCAAATTACCTCAACCATGACCCTTAAAAATGTCCTTCACATCCCAAATTATCCACCAATATATCTTCATACAAAAGCTTACCCAAGATTTATCATGCAATGTGGTACTTTACAGTAATTCTTATTTGAGGACAACATGCTAAAGTTAGGGATAGCCTTTACTATCTTGAGACTCCAAGACTGCAGGACATTGCTAAAAGCAAGTGGCTCATGTCAGAAACTAGTTTATCCAACAAGGATAAAATTCTTCTTTATCATCGTCGCTTAGGAAATCCTTCTTTTAGAGTTGATAAAGTTTTGTTTCCATCTTTGTTCTTAAATTTAAGTATTGATGAATTTCATTGCGAGATGTGTGAACTTGCCGAACATAAGCAGGTGTCTATATTCCTTTTTATCCCATTTATATTGATATATAGGGTCCGGACCATCTACCATTCATAATGTCTCTGGAGCTCTATGATTTGTTTATTTTATTGACATTGTACTTGTGTTAGTTGACTTTTTCTGCTGAAATACAAGTCTGATGTTAGTGTCGTTCTCCCAAATTTTTGTTCTATGATTAAGAATCAATTTGCAGTCATGTGAAGAGATTTGGGTCTGACATTGTTAGGGATACTTTAACCAAATCCTCACTCCATACTTAAAAAAAAGGGTTATTCATGACTCATGATTCCTCGTGTGTTAGTACCCCATAACAAAATGGAGCAGCTGAGAGAAAAAATGGTGACGTTCTTGGAAAAACTCGAGCAATGTTGTTTCAGAAGAATGTGCCTAAAAATTTCTGGGGGGAATAGGTTCTTACAGCCACATATCTTATGAATCGATTGTCTTCTCGAGTCTTGCAATTCAAAAGTCCAATGAAAGTTCTCTCATTCTTTTAAGAACAACAAATAATCTTGTTCTTAGAGTCTTTGGGTGTGTATTTTGCCCATGTTCATAGTCCAAACAGGGGCAAACTTAATCCTAGAGCTCAAAAAATGTATCTTTGTAGGGTATTCTTCAACTCAAAAAGATACAAATGTTACCATCCTCCATCTAAAGATTCTATGTCTACATAGATGTCACGTTCAATGAAAGGGAACCTTATTTTTTAAGATCTTATCTTCAGGGGGAGAATCTTACTCAAGAATATAAGAATCGAGAAGGCTTATAGGATCCTCTTAATTTGTCCACTAGTCCCACAACTCCTAATAGTCCCTCTTTGACTCCTTTGCATGAAACTGGTGATGATACCACTGTTGATGCTGAGGTTGATCCTGGTCCAGATGCTATTGGAAAATTTGATAAAGATATGAGATATGCAAAGAAATACACAAAAAGTGTAAAGGTTGTTCCTAAATCTCCAAGAGTCTAACCCGAAGCCAATGAATGAGGTAATATTTTCTAATCCAAACTCACAAGTTATTAATGATGAACTAGAATTATCCATTGTTGTTAGAAAGAAACCCAGAGAGTGCAGAAACCAACCTCGATATCCTTTAGCCCATTACCTATCCTTCAATAAATTCTCTTTATTTCACAAAGCCTTCCTTGTTAGCCTAAGTACCATCACTATCCCTACCAGTGTATTTGAAATTATGCCTAATGAAAATTGGAAACAAGTTATGAATGTAGAGATGAGAAGAACAAAACTTGGGAGTTGGTGAAATTATGTAACAAAAAAAATGTGGGTTGTAAGTGAGTGTATACAGTCAAATACAAGACATGTGGAATAATTGAGCGATATAAGGCTCGGTTGGTAGCAAAAGGATATACTCAAACTTATGGGATTGACTATCTCGAAACTTTTGTTCCTGTTGCAAAGATGAACACAACAAGGGTTTTCTAGCGCTTGCTGCTACAAGTTTAAATATATATAATTCTATTAAAAAATAAAAATAAATAAACTACAAGTTTAATAGTAAAGTAAGATATTAGAAACAATTCAAAAATGTTACACTTTTCAAATATTTTATTATAGGATGTTTAAACTTTTTACAATTAAAACATACAAATTTTTTAATCACGAGAAATTATCACTTAAAAATTATTTATAAAAACATAAATTTTGTCATTGCTTGTTTGTGTTTATTTTAACTAGCATTACACCTACTTATAATTTATATTCAAAGGAATAACATTTTATATATGTGTATAGTTTATGTATGTGCATACATGTTCATCGTTTATATTGTACTCCCTCCGTCCCACCTCAATTGTCTCACTTTCCTTTTTCGTCCGTCCACCTCAATTGTCTCATTGCTTAAAAAGGAAACTTTTTCACACTCAACAATAAAATATTAATTCCACTCAACTTACTTTACACTCACACTCCTTGGTTATTGTGCCCGGTCAACCTGGGACAATTCAGCCGGGACGGAGGGAGTAATATTTTAAAGAATATTTATATATACCTAATCAATTGTGCTTATATGTGCATGCATAAAAAGTCAAAGTCTCTAAGATGCGACTCAAATGTGCCAATATCACAAAAATGACGTATCTATTTTTTATTTCCTAGAAAACTATATTTCTTGTAAATATTTTATAATTAAAAAGTCTAAAATCACAATAAATTCATCAAGATAATATCAACTGAAATTAGAACACAAAATAAAAATAAAAATTAGTGATAGGACGTAACAGTAGGCCAAACTTATTATGGAAATTCATTCCAATGTAGTAGATAAGAGAAAATTTGGCCCAATCTTTTTGAGAGTTTACACTTTTGATGTCGGATTTCCACACAGTATTGATATATTTGACACCACAAACAATGTTGTTGCTGACCTTGATCGAAAACCGGAGACAGTAATGTCGTATTTCCTTGAGTATAATAAACCACAGTCCTTAAGGGTCACCGGAAATCAGTAATAGAAACACAATGTCAAGCCTCTCCTCTGAAGCTTAAGATCTTTACATCGGGCTCTTGACTTTGATGAGTCAAAATGATAATTTATTAACTGCTAATTAAGTACCTTCAATGAGATTGACATCAAATGATTATTTATTAACTGTACCTGAAATGCGATTGACATTCACACCTCCGGCTGCCGAATGATCGGTTTGCCCTCCGAATCAGACAATTCATATTTCAGCGAAGAAATACTCATCGTATTATCCATTTCTTTCTTCATTCCGTCCGATCCTATGTAGATACAATAGAGTTATTTATATATATGAATAGCTTTATAAAAAAAGATATAAGAAATCTTTTGTGTTACTCTGCATTTGAGGTTTCCGGATAAAATAAAGATTAGATATAAGAACCGGTTGAAAAGAACAATGACAAAAGGATAGATGATGAGAGAGTATACATCATGAATTTAACAGCAGAAAATGAAAACGGAATGAAGCATACCAGAAAAAAAAGGGGGAGCAATTTTTTAGACTGTACATGCGAGCCTTTTAATTCAAGAACGCCTTCTGATTAAAGAAAAAATTGTGCTCCGAATAAATGGAAAATGAATTCTGATAAAAGAAAAAATT
>JAPKLW010001959.1:0-19902 GCA_026898455.1 Plectranthus barbatus | reverse complement strand
GGCTCTAGTCGAGCATCTATCTAACGAATTTAAGAAGTATGGTTGGTGTCAACTGTATACAGGATATATTTGTGGCAGGGACCGATACATCAGCAGCAACAATTGAATGGACAATGGCGGAACTCATAAGAAATCCAAGCATCAAAGAGAAAGCCCAGAAAGAGGTGCGGCAAATCGGCAAAGGTAAGGCAACACTAGAAGAAACGGATCTCCCCAATCTCAAATTCCTAAAACAAGTCATCAAAGAGTCGCTCCGGCTCCATCCACCAGCTCCATTGCTGGTGCCCAGAGAAACCACAGACCTCTGCATAATCGACGACAAATTCCAAATCCCCGCCAAAACCCGAGTCATAGTCAACACAGCAGCCATAGCCACGGATCCCAAGGTCTGGGAAAACCCCAAAGAATTCATGCCGGAGAGGTTTGAGAATAGCCAGGTTGATTACAGAGGGAAGCATTTCGAGCTGCTGCCATTTGGCGCCGGAAGAAGGGGCTGCCCCGGCATGAATTTCGCGATGCCGGTGGTGGACCTGGCATTGGCGAATCTTCTATTCTGCTTTGATTGGAAGCTTCCAGATGGAAAGTCAGCTGAGGATGTGGATATGGTGGAGGCAACTGGGATTACTATGCACAAGAAAACTCCAATTTGCTTAGTAGCTAGCTTCTCCGACTACCATCTTTCATTTTAGTTTACTTATAATTAATTGGGATACAATACATCTTATAAAGTGGGATGGATACAAGAGGGAGTCCCCAACATATCATATTAAAAATAATGATTATACGTATAAATCACGTGATTGTATGTACACTAGTTCAGCTACTAGATAATTATGCATTATATTAATAGCAATATTGCGCCATTTTATTATTATAAATAAATAATTTATGTAATACAAATAGTGGATCATATTACAATAAATATTTCTTCATAGATGATGTGTTCAATTATTATATAAATTGATCAAATAAATTAAGCATTTTATTGTCATATTATATAAATACATATTTTTGTGTTATACTAATTTATACTTTGTTGTGGATATTTCTTGTGTGGGATGATGGAGCCCAAGAACAATTAAATTGACGATATAATTAGAAACACGAATTTAAAAGGCAGGCGGAAATGTCAATCACGGAGAGTTTGAGCGAGTACAAGGAATGAAATGGAATTTAACAAGTATAACAAGAAATGAAGCGAATACAATATAAATTGTGCTATGTCGAGCTATAACTCATGCCTATTCTGGTTTTTCATCCCCCCGAGATCATGCTCTTCTAGAAATATATATACCCTCTTTAGACAACGCTCCCTTCTTGAGTGCCATGATTTCCGCCGAGCTTTTATTGCTGATTCGCCCGTTTCATGATCGAAAGATCCGTTTTCCCTTATTTAAATCTACTTTTAATGTCGAGCTCCGATGTTAAATCTCCATGGATCGAAAAGTTCGACCATTATCGTTCGACCTATGATAATGAACTTTTGACCCGAAGGTCGGCCCATGTATCGAATGGGCTTGCGTTCTAAATGGGCTTTTATTATTCATAATTTCAGCCCCAACATACTTGATAGTAGTATAGTGCATTGCATACGTTTAAATTTAGAAATGAGGGGAGTTTAAAATATTCTATTTTACTTACAATAAGGTCAAATTTATTTTATTGTATTGTGTTAATCAAATTAGATTTTTATCATAATCGTGTTCAAACTTAAAGAATATAAATTAAA
The DNA here is from genome assembly GCA_026898455.1 of Plectranthus barbatus. NCBI lineage: Eukaryota > Viridiplantae > Streptophyta > Magnoliopsida > Lamiales > Lamiaceae > Plectranthus > Plectranthus barbatus. The sequence continues at coordinate 18,173 of JAPKLW010001959.1, read as the reverse complement.
GTTTTTTTAATGGATTGAATGCAATTCAAAATTCAACGAATTAATAATTGACAAAAAATAAAAGTTGATGGACACTAATTGCTACCCTAATTCATAGAGTGTGCTAAAAGTAAAATATTTAGGTGAGTAATTAGATATAAACATGATTTAATAAGGCAAGAATCCCCAAAAGAAAGAAACTCACGTGTCCCTTTATCAGGCAAAATCCTTTCCCAATCACGCCAACTACTAGTCTAGTTTAATCCTAATCCTAATCCTAATCCTAATCCTAATCCCTATCGCATTCAATCAAGTTCACGCAGTTTAGAGTTTTGTTCCCCTTCTTCGAAGACAATCCATGTTGAAAATGTAGAAAGGTTCTTATCAAGGTGAGGAAGATCTCCCCAAAACAATGTACATTGATAAAAATGGAAGTTTTTTTTTTCTTTGATTTTCTATTTTGCAAGAATGTGTTCTATTGGGTTTGTTCTCATCCGAATTGAACTAATGCCGGAAACTTGAGATTTCTATACTGATGATGTATGCAAACAATCTTTTCTGCGCTGTCTCATGTTAAATGAAATTGCTGTGAAGACTCAATCTCAGAGTACGAATAATTTTAGGCATGCAAATCTGATTCGGTGGTAATAATTTTGTTTTTCTCTCGTCGTTCTTCTTTTGATGGTGGAGTTGATTCCTTCACTATTGGCAGTGTCAATTGTGAAAAACATTTTGGACTCAAAGAAAGTCATTCGGATTTCCATCTGAATTGATCTGACGTAGAATAGGTTCTTCTGATATTAAGAGATATAGAAATAAAGATTAACTTGTCAAGAATCTCGGTTGATATGGATAAAGAAGCCAAGTTGTGATTTAATATCTGTCGATGCCAGGTTAAGAGACTAAACTCTAATTTTAACAGTCCAATCAGCTATCCAAAATTCTCAAACAGAGACATTTTTATTTTTTGATTGTTTTGAAAACAGAGACCCTCTTAGAGTGCAACAGTTTCTACATGATGTTAGTTTTCTAGTTTAGAACTTAATAAAAAAAGAAATGATATGTTCTTATGTTGTATTGGTGCATAAATAGTTTACTTTTCTGTTCAAACACATTTAGTTTCAATGAAAAAGTATCACTTTTAGGTTCAAGAGCTAATGGGTGCCAAGAATTCAAAAAGGTCATTGTCAGGTCGGTATTCATCTTATGCATCAAGTTCAAATTCATGGAGCCATCATGCATATACACAATCATCATATGGTCAGCCGAGTCACAGGTATGCTCCTTCGCCTCCAACCTACGCTGATCCTCCTGCAGAAGCTAAGAGAAGGTTGGAGGGGAAGTACTCGAGAATTGGTGACAACTACAACACCTTAGATCAGGTGCAGCTATTCTTGCATATCCTTGTATTAAAGCAATGGTATCAATAAATTTGCTTTCTTATTCAACTTACCTGAAACGAGGAAGGGGAGAGTGGAAAAACTTGTACTCATATGGTTCTTGGCTTCTCGCAAATGACTTACAAGAAGCCATTCAAATGTTGGTTGGTGTGATATTCAACATATTAATCTTTTTCTCTTTCCTGATTTTAACCTACCGTCTCCATCACTACATTGAATATAATAGTTGTGAATCGCTGCAGAAAGCTTCATAGGTATAAAAGCTCCATTTAGGTTGTATTTTGTAGTCTTCTGTAGTTGTGCTTGTTGCCTGTGATATATACACCGAATATTAGGGCATTTATGCGTGAAAAAACCTTCAGGAACTTAATTGTCCTATGTTGCGGGTGGTATAGCCTTAAAATTGCCAGCAGGTACAATTGGTAGATTTACTTTTTTGTATGGACTTTGGTCAAGTGGTGGACATCAATCAGCTGTTTTAGTAACTTTCTCCTGTTGGCATCTCAAAGCAGTCTAATGAATGATTCTGCTCAATCAATTATTGGTTGCTGTAGGTCACTGATGCTCTTGCACATGCTGGTCTGGAATCGTCTAATTTAATCGTTGGTATTGATTTCACAAAGAGCAATGAGTGGACTGGTACAGTCATTTATGCCTTCCAACAAATGCTTCGAAGTAATTTGTTGGTGTATTGTAACTTTCTTTGGTCTCAGGTGCCAGGTCATTCCATAGAAGAAGTTTGCACCACATTGGTGATGAACCAAATCCCTATGAACAAGCCATATCAATCATTGGAAGAACACTATCCAAATTCGATGAAGACAATTTAATTCCTTGTTTCGGATCTGGAGATGGTATAATTCTTGAGAGTAATTTATATTTACATCTATAGCATCATAATAGGTCTTGATTTTATTACCACAATATTGACAGCTTCAACACATGATCAAGAAGTCTTCAGCTTTTATCCTGATGATAGATTTTGTGAGGGGTTTGAGGAAGTACTGGCACGATATAGAGAACTAGTTCCTCAATTGCGACTTGCAGGTTGATGTCCGAGTCTTTTGATTTGAGCTTTTTTAATTTGTTCCCGGCCACTTGCTGCAAATGTATGTTTTTCTTTTTCTGCAGGACCAACATCATTTGCTCCTGTTATTGAAATGGCCATCACTATTGTGGAACAAAGTGGTGGCCAGTACCATGTTTTACTAATTATAGCTGATGGGCAGGTTGGTATTAGTTTTCAGAGTAAAAAGAATCTGTGGTTTCTTAGTTAAGAACCCAAAAATTAGTATTCGTATATATATGTCTAACCAAATGCAACAGTTTCATTATCATATTCGTATTTTCATTTGATGATGATAGGTCACAAGAAGTGTAGATACTGGTCATGGCCAATTAAGTCCCCAAGAGAAGAAGACGGTTGATGCAATTGTGAAAGCAAGGTACTTTTACGGCCTAACGTGTAGTGTTAAACGGCACACTACACAATTGTCTTAATTAATCGAGATGTGACTCAAGTCCCTCAAACTCTGTTGCTCTTTTCATAGTGAGTACCCCTTGTCAATAGTAGTAGTGGGAGTTGGAGATGGGCCATGGGATATGATGAGAGAATTCGATGATAATATCCCATCTCGAGCCTTCGACAATTTCCAGGTTGATTAACCTCATGCAGCTAGCTCTCTTCCAGATAAACAAATCATGCTGGCATTTCACGACCAGTCTAAAGTCTAAATGTCTAATGTTATCATATATATTCTGCATGTGTAGTTCGTAAACTTCACCGAACTAATGTCGAAAAACATGGCTCCTTCCCGTAAAGAAGCGGAGTTTGCACTTTCAGCTTTGATGGAAATACCTTCACAATACAAGGCAACACTGGAGCTAAACATTCTGGGGTCAATTCTCATCCCTCTCATATTTTTCGTCCCTTTTGGAAACTTTTGTTGCAATCTCTAACATTAGATTAACTGTGTTGCCAGTACTTCTAGAGGGAAAGGTGTATACAGGGTTTCCCTTCCTCCTCCGCTCTACCGCGCAGCTTCTCTTTCGACACCAAAATCTTCCCGGTCAGGCCGTTTCCAGCCGAGCGCACCTTCTTCCAGTGCACGCATTCCAGTTTCTCGAACCACCCAATCTGGTGGAAGCCAGGCTTCTGAGAACCATGTAAGAACAAGAACCACAGAACATTCAATCTTATTACATTATTTTGATCCATCTCCATTGATATATCTTTACAGCTTTGTCCAATCTGCATTACCGAAACAAAGGATATGGCATTTGGTTGCGGACACCAGGTACAAGTACAAGGATGTGTGGTTCAATATTTTGAACAAGATACTGCATATATTATATATCCTTGCATTCATTGTGTGTGTTCAACAGACGTGCTGCGAATGCGGGCAAGGCCTCTCATCGTGCCCGATCTGTCGAGTGCCGATTCGGACAAGGATAAAGCTCTACTAAATGAATATGATCACTCGACCAGGGTAGAAACATGCCTTGGGTTGTTATCTGAAACTCTAGCTTGTTTCTTAGATATATATTAGATATAAGATCACTTCTTCAGCATCTCTGTAAATATGCTTCAGCATTTTATATTTATTTTTTTTTACGAATAAGAATTGCAATAATGTCATTTTTTTTTTTAAAGATAGGGATGGGGAGGGAGGATTGATTCCGAAATCATTTCATGCACTTGAATCTGTGTCATTCTCAAGTGTTTGAGAAGAGACGTAGTGATGGAATTCTTGAATGAATTGCTTTTGTAGGTTTTTTTGCAATTATTAGTTTTATAACTATCAAGTATGGTTGATTCTAGAAATATCAATCGAGCCCGTCTGTTAGATTTCAGGTCAACTATCAAATTGTGTTATTCGAACTGAACTGAAATTTTTTAGGACTAAAAAATTTCAACCTTAAATCTAACCTTTTGATTTTGGGCTGGTCATCATGTCAATGAATTAAAAGATTAATTTTTTATGTTATTGTATGTGTTTTCTCTCTTTTAATCGTTATAATAATAAAGAATTTTACGAACTAATTTTTATAAAAGAAAGTCAAAACACACCAAAGTTTATATATTTATTAATTTAATGATTAATTATTTTTAAGGCTCTATTATGAAATATATATATATATATATATAATATTAGGAAATTTGTCAGAAATTTCCTTATTTTATTATTGTGTTTTGGGGGTCAAAGTATGTAAAAGTTATCTTACATAGTTTCAGTATAGTCGAAAAATGTAAAGTCTTATATAAGATTTTTTATTGAGTTGTAAGTTAAAATTAATTTGAAGACTAGATTGACTAATCAGTCTAGAATACGCAAAAGACTCAACAGATTAAGGTTCGAGCTGAACTTACAAGTCTTGATCATTATGAGTCTAGTTGAAGAGTTTGGATTTCGCCAAGTACGTATCCAACAATTATGGTCTCAACGAATATGTCATACTTACCAGCATAGGGACCAAGCATACATTGAGGATGACATCATCAGCATGGACTTGCAAGTATGACGGCACCAGCATGGACTTCCTAGTCCAGGTCCCAGCGTACAAAGACAAGAAGAATCGGTTGAGGAACGTACTGACGAAGTACATACTTTAAGGATTGGATATTTCTTAAAGTCTGCAAATACGAAACTCTAAATTTTGCTACCTAGGACAACCGGTCCGAAAGTTCTCAGATTAACGATTACTGTCGTTCTGACATAAAGACGAACCGTTGTTGTCACTGTCAGAAAAATGCGGAGCAGATGCATAACATCTGGAAAAGCACCACCTACCCGTCTAGAGCACCAGCTAACAAAGACATCCGATTGGACATCTTTCAATTTGTCACTAACGGGCATTTATTTCAAACATTCTACTCCAAGGCTATAAATACCGGAGGATCTTCAACAAGCGAAGGTTACCAAGGTTATCAATTCTAAGAGAACCTGACATTCTTAACCAAAACCAAGTACGTGAAAGCCATTAAGCTTACTACTCACGTTCGAGGCTCTTAAGCTTTTTTCGTGTGTCACCTTAGTGAACACAAGACTCAAAACCTTAGTGTTCTTGAGTTATTACTTGGTAGTATTTCTCTCCAAGAAAGACTCAAGTACGTCTTGTATTCTGACTCTTACGGGCAACCTGCCGCGAAGGAGACAGTTCAAGGGAGAACTATGAACACCCTATTCCGGCTACAAGGAGGTTGAGTGGTGCGCCCACACCCGGAGAAGTTGCGAAGCGAAGAACCAAGTAAGGACCAAACGAGTGCGCTTATGGATTGAAGGACGAGACATTCTTGAGAAAGTAATAGATTGTAGGAACACCTGTAAAGTTCTAAGCTTAGTGGATTTCTAGACTTAGGTCTAAAGAGTGTACGTAGGATGGTTTAGTCCGAACCACTATAAATTCGTGTCATTTATTGCTTTCCCTCTTACTGTCAACTTATTTTTCTTTAAAACTCATCACTCAAGTGTTGTAATATATCTTGAATACTGACACTAAGTATATCTGACTCTAAGTACTTGATCAAAGATTTGATAAACCAAGCTGACACATCACCATAAGCTTGGATAAGTGCAAGTATACCGAACAAACTAACTTAATTTATGTTGTGCATTTACTTTCTACTTTGATAAATCGTGACCAATTTGAATACAATTATATAACTTAAGATTAATTAAAAAATTAATTTCGAGTATTAAAAGTTAATTTTGGTAATTATGAGAAAAAATAATTTGAATAATCGGGTCAACTAGTCGAATTTTTAACTCGATCCTATCAGACCTCGGGCCATTCAGTTAATAAATTTTCGGTCAAAATATTTCAATCCTAACTCATTTTTTGTCTTTGTGTAATCGGCCCAACCGGTATACTTCAGTCTAAATTGACATCACTTCTTGATTTTTCTACTCAATTGAAGTTCATAATAATTTATAATACTGAGTTTTCTTATGTTTTTTATAATGTTTAAACTTTAAATTAAATTAGAGGGCTTTTTTTCTATACATCTTTCAAGATATTTAACCCAATTTATCAAAGATTACATGCAATACCAATGCTTTCTCAAAATAAGATGTTTCAGTTTCTTTAAAAAAAAAAAAGTATTACTAGTCTCACATACTTAAGACTTAATTTTGACTAAATTTGCAAAATAGGTAAAATATAGTTAATTGATAAAGCATCTTTAAAATTTAACAATTTTTAAAAAGTTTATTAAAAGAAACAAGGCTTTAATTCTCTTTGCCTTTTTTATAAGCGGATTTGGAATATTTCATAATTTCGGTTACAGTCTTTGCACCAGAATCAGACCGCACAATTTTCACCAGTCAAATCCAAACCCATAAATCCTTCAAATCCAACCTGTAGCTCCCACTTCGCCACCCATAAAAAAACATCCATACACACAAAAACCCGAACTACGCAGCAACTGTCGATTTTCTGCGTGAAATACATACATACATAGATAATAGATACAAAAGTTTATATACATATTTATATAAAATAACCATGGAGAGCATGAGCTTGATATCCCTGAGAGCATCATCCACTGCAGCAAGGGCACCGGCCGGATTCTCTTTTCAGCAGTCCCTCAATCCCATTCCCAAAGATTCTGCGTTTTTAAGGCTTGGGCCACCGACCCGCATGATGAATCAGTCATTTAAAATGGGGCAGGTTTCCTTTCCCGCCATTAAGTCTCAACAGGTAGGCGCGTTGCGCAGTTTCACTTGGCGTTTCAGTGTGCTGTTAATTGGCGGTTTTTTATGTTTCTAGGGTTTAATTTGGTCAAAGCTATAATCTTGTTGATGGGTTTCCGGTTGATTTAATATTGTTCCAATGTGGAAGATTTACAGGATGTTTAAAAAATTAGTTCAGGCTAATGCAGATTGATCCCTTTTGACTTTCTTGGGTTTCAGGGTTTTAAGTTTCAATTTATGAATTGTTGTAAAAAAAAATTGTGAATTTGAATTTATCAAGAGACTCGTGTGCCGTTGTTTGGCGATAAATTGATTTAAATAAATCATGTGGATGGTATGGAGAGGGATAGGTTCTTTATACTCGTAATCGATTGATCAAGAAAATGTTGCAACTGTTTAGCATTTTTTTTTTTTTTTGGACCGAGCATGCTATAATCAAGTGCTTGGTAGACATGAAAGAAGTGCGAATGTGTACTACTGTTTAAGCTTATTTGAATGTTTATCTCTTGTATCTTTTTAGTTTGAAGTGAAAGATGGCTCTACAACAGCATCTGAAACCAAGATTTCTGAAGGAGATGCTCTGAAAGCAAAAGAGTGGGAAGTTGGGATGTTCCAGAATGAAGTTGCTGCAACTCAAGGTATTAAGATCAGGAGGCGACCACCAACTGGACCGCCTCTTCACTATGTTGGTCCGTTTGAATTCCGCTTGCAGAATGAAGGCAACACTCCCCGTAATATTCTTGAAGAAATCGTATGGAATAAAGACGTGGAAGTCTCTCAGGTATTCTTAGATTTGCTGCGTGCCTGTGATTTTTTTTTTTTTCCGGCGACTGATATTGATAAGTGCTTTATTGGCTCGGGATGGTAGATGAAAGAAAAGAAGCCACTTTCAGTGCTGAAGAATCTGCTTGATAAAGCTCCCCCGGCTAGAGATTTTATTGGAGCTTTGAAAGAAGCACACTCACGGACTGGTTTTCCTGGCTTAATTGCTGAGGTGAAGAAGGCTTCCCCAAGTAGGGGAGTTCTAAGGGAGAATTTTGATCCTGTAAGTGTGCAGTTTATTCATTTTCTTCCTCTGTGGGCTTTACATTAACCTGAAGCAATTGATACAATTTGTAAAAAAAAAAGGCCTCCTATTTTTTTGAAGTACTGTAAGTTCTATGCCCCTTCAGGTCACTCGTTACGTTTCTTCACAATTGATATTCCCAATCCCACCCCCATCAAAACCAAAATGGTGATATGAGATGCATCTGTACCCTGTTTGACCTTAATGACGTTAGCAGTGATAATTGTTTAGGCTATTTTAGCTTCTAATTACTTATTTCCTTTATGAAAGGAGCATCCTAGAGACATTAGTTGAACCTCCATCAACAGTTTTGTGATTTAAGGGAAATATAGAATATGGCGAAAATGTGAATCTGGTGGATAATTTTTTCACAGGTTCAGATTGCTAAATCTTATGAAAAAGGTGGAGCTGCATGCCTTAGTGTCTTAACTGATGCAAAGTATTTTCAGGTAAGAGTTTACATGATTTAGCCTTCTTAACTTCGATACGCCTTACACGGTGGACTAATCCGAGGCTTTGTTCTTGCCTTTTTTTTTTCGGAACAAATAAGGGAAGCTTTGAGAATTTAGAGGCCATTAGGAGTTCTGGAGTACAGGTATGCGGTTTTCCTGTCAGCATGTCTAAATATGTATCGTGGTGCTTCTTTTTCATATTATGTTATTGACTTCTGCAAATTTCAACTCAGTGCCCTCTCTTGTGCAAAGAATTTGTGGTAGATGCGTGGCAACTCTACTATGCTCGAGCAAAAGGTGCAGATGCAATTCTTCTAATTGCTGCTGTCTTGCCTGATCTGGATATCAAGTACATGACCAAGATTTGCAAATTGTTGGGTTTGACAGCATTGGTTGAGGTTTGGCTTTTACTTTTTTGTCATTAACCACTTCATGTATTCTGAACGAACTCTCTATTTAACTTCATGATCATCTTTTGGGAGACTTCATATCAATGCACATTCACTCGTCCATTTTCACGTTCTTTCATCTTCTAGGTACATGATGAGACAGAGATGGATCGCGTGCTAGGAATTGAGGGCATTGAGCTTATTGGCATTAATAACCGTGACCTAGGTACTGTCTCCAAAACTCCACGAATAATTTGTGGTTTGTTTGTTCTTTATTTATCATTACATTTTCGACTCCATCAGACAATTAATTCTGTGTGCCTTTATTAGACAAGCACATATTACATAGATATTAAGACAGTTCACTGTCTGCACCTTTAGGAACATTCAAGGTCGACATTGCCAACACGAAAAAGCTACTTGAAGGTGAGCGTGGACAAAGGATACGCGAGAAAGGCATTATAGTAAGTAGTCCTTTAAGTAGCATAAAACAACCCATCTGTTTTTCTTTTTCTTTTTCTTTTTATTTTACTTTATATCATTCATTTCCAATTTCCATGCATTGATTCGGTTGGAGAAACTCCTCAGGTTGTTGGAGAGTCTGGCCTTTTCACCCCAGAAGATATTGCTTATGTCCAAGAAGCTGGTGTTAAAGCAGTAAGCAGTGGTGACTATATGTTCATTTCTTAATCTCATCATTCAGAACTCATATTGGATCTAATTTACAAGTTGAGAAATGAACTGTAAAACCAACTGTCCAAGATGGGAGTTGGTTTTCTTCCACGTCTCCTCTCTCCTTCTCTTCCAACTTATTCCTGCCACTATCTATGTTTCTGAATGGAAAAAAAAAAAAAAAAAGAAAACTGTTTCTTGGTTCATTTTCAACACTAGTAACATGCTGCATGTCATGAATATGGCACTCACGTACTCTGTTGTGGTTTCAACAGGTTCTGGTGGGTGAGTCAATTGTTAAGCAGGATGATCCTAGTGTGGGAATCACTCAACTCTTTGGTAAAGACATTTCTGTGTGATCTTCATCGATATCGATATGGTTATGTAGCTCAGCGAGCATGGTGATGTCTCTTAGTAACGTTGCAACAGATTACTTGAGTAAAGATGTAGTATTAGACATGATCTAGTAGTACACTTTTTATTCCTATTCAATAAGATACTACATTTCCTGTCAAATTATTGGAAATTTTCTACTGGTATTGATCAGTAAATTTGAGTGTCATTGTTAATCGTTTCTCACTTGGTTGGATCATGGTAAACAATATTACTTCAATCTATGAGGCAAGAATTGTAAATGGGCTCTGGTTCAAAGATTACATTCATCTGGGCATATACAACTTATTTCATATCTGATTTTCCAAATAAGTATTTCTTTTTATCAACAAAAGAAATACATATTGGGAAGAAAGAATTTGACAAGATTTACTGCAAAATCTATATCTGTGTCACATTTTTGAGTGTAGGAGATCTGTAATGCGTGCGGTTCAGTATGAAATCTGAATCTCTGTGAAGCTGCTGTCACTTTGAAGATTTACTGTCAACAATCCACTCTCTGAATTGTATGTGAAGTCCTCATCCTTCTTGTCTACCTTACAGAAACGCGGTTTTTCAGATGAATAAACTCCAAACAATCCTGTCCCTCTTGCTTTGATACTGATGTTATCATCAAATGTACAATCCTCCACTGCTCCGCCGGAGTTGTACATGTTGATCAGACCAATTGGTGCAAATTGGATGTTTTCATTCAACATCTGTTCAGAGAAGTAGTCCATGTTGGTGAATGGTGATGAAATAACAAAAAGATAAGATTTTTCAAGAACTCTGCTTACCTTGATTGGAGAGATGGTGAAGATTTCACACTCTAATACGCCTAACGACACTCCAACAGCCTTCTTTTTAGACACTCTTGAAAGGGAGCCTGCAGCATAGTTAAAGGAAAAAAAAAAGTTGGTTATCATCTGAGTTTGAGTTGCATTTCTGGATAGACTGTGTTGGAACGAAGTGAACCTGCGTTGAAGGCATAGACGGCGCAGTCTTCGGTCCATGTCTCGCCTGCAATGTCTTCGAGGTACTCGACGTCCAGGGGGCTTACGCGGCCCGAGATGGGACCGGAGCTCTGAATGGACTCGGGTGCTTCTTTCATGGGCCATGTTCCAGCTCCTTGGCAGTTGAAAACTCCAACAACTCCAGTTAGCTTGTTCAAGTTCCATATCTTGAGCAAGCTCTTCCCATCCATGACCGGATCGACGAACAGGCAATCGCGTGTGGGCCGTCCGGCATATCTAGCCCTCAAGATGGATCCATCATTCAGAACAAGCTTCTTCAGGATCTTGAAATCGTGCTTTCCTGGCTTGTCACTGTGAAAATGCAGTTGCATTGATCATCAGTCACGAAAAAGAACAAGTTTTTCAACATTGATATGCAAAGTGTGGTATGGAGTTTGCCCATGTTTTCTTACCTAACATAAACTGGACAACCTCCTATTGCTCTTGCTGCACCATGGAACTTAGCAGTGTTGTGGTCGCTCTGCATTCATGAAATTTTTTTGGTGTCAGTCAGATTGATTCAAAATCATACAGAGGGGAATGTAAGAGAGAGAGAGAGAGACACTCACATGAAACATGTCCCAATCCGGCACAACTACTTCACCTAAGAGAAGGCTGTTGAAAGACACGGTTGCAATATGCAGTGTCTGAAATGTGGGCTCATTAGGCATGAAATCCTCGGACGCTCTCGCAGTAGCGCTCTTCTTCGAGCTGAAAACCGAGTCCGAGTTGTGGCACATGCAGCAGATCAAGTTGTTGTCAGTGAAGTTCTTCTCAATGGACTCATCAAGAGCTTCATGATACTGTTTGGCAATGGACACTCTTCCACCATGGCCAGCTCCCAGAGTTTCGATCAAGTTCTGCACGTCGACCTTGACACCGTCTACTCCACTACTAGCAAGGTAGCTGTGCATATCATTGTAGAAATCATAAGCTTTTGCAGGATCAACCACTCCAACTCCATACTTTTCTAGGCTGTCCATGGCTATGTCTCTGATGTTCCCAACATTCCCCGGTGATTGCACCGGGTATTGCAGCTTCGGGTTGTACTTCTTAAGCGCCTCCGACGCAGGCTGGACTCCCCCCCAGTAACCAGCCAAGGCATGCCACATGTAGACATACCTGCATCATGACCAAATTTGAGAATTTTTACACATCATAAAACAGCTTTCAGACAGGAAATTCTAGAAATCTTACTTCAAGCCATAATTCTCCTTGATGTTATCGATTAATTCTTTAAGATTTGTGGTTGAACCGTCCGGTTCCGAAACCTTGAACTTGCTATTTTCTTTGATATCTGTCAATCTGGTAGCGAATCTGTACCAAACAATCATGAAAAAGGATCAGTGTTAAAGATCAAATTCATCACAAAAACTCAGTTCATGGTAAAAATTTTGCAAGACATACTGTGTTCCTTCAATCATAGGCTCTCCTTCCTTCTTGAACTCGTTTTCTGTTTCTTGCCATCCGTCGTCTATGATGAGGTACTTGGGAGACACACCGCCTTCTTTAAAGCTGCACAATTCAAGCATTTCATACAAATCAGGAAACTATATTTATTCCTGCTTTCATTTATCCAAATTTGGTTTTTACTGCATACATACCTCTGGAGACCCTCTTTGATTCCTTGTGGAGTAACATCTGTGTAGAAAGCATCCCATGTGCACCATCCAAACCAGTCTACATGAGCAGGAGTCTGTTTCAAACCAAATACAAGTTTAGATTTCAAGAAACAAAACAAAACACACTCTTTTTCTGTGTTGCTCATCAACTAGTAGTTACCTTCTTGCTTTCTAGGTGACTAAATGTACCCTTGTGTTTTGCCAATAACCTACACAAAACAGAAATCTCAAGAATCAAAATGTGACCCTTAAAAGCTGATATGTATCAGAGATTAAACCACCATTGAACTCACTTGATTGAATCCTTGAGGAGTTCAAAAGGGTTGTCCCCAGAATTGACAAAAACTCCCTCCAATGCTTGAGAAGTTTGGACATTAGGATCACCTTCAACAAACAAACAAGAACTCAGTTTACATGAACCAAAGCAGATGGTCCGAGGCTGTCTGACACTGAGCTGAGAGAAACTCACCACTTTCGTAGCAGAAATGGAGCTCATTCGATTTAGTCCCTTGTAGAGTTGTCCTAAATGCTCCATCCAGCACGGGCAACACCAGCACGTAGAATTTGTTTTCACTAGATGGGCTATCCTCTTCCACTAAATCGAAGGCAGATTCCTCTTCAGCTTCCAGCAGAAGCATCTGAGTCTCCATGGGAATCTCACTGCCTGACTTCCCCACACGAGGTATCATCCACCAGATCTTGGCGATGAAGAGGCACATGAATCTGCAGTTTCTGTTACGGTTGTGCAGGAGAATGTTGTTAGACCCCAAAAACAGCAGAAAAGAAAAGAAAATGAAAAAAAAAAAAAAATCCAACACGGCAGCACTCACTCGAGAGTTCCAAGATTGAAGACATGGTGTGAACTAGAAGTGGTCGAACTGGCTCCTACAAAAGCTGATCCTGAGCTTGATGGGGTGATGACAACGTTGTTTGGGACTCCTGTCAACACCACCTTGCCACGAACCATTAGGCAGCCATTCTTGATCACTGGTGCAGCCGTGATAGTCATTTTGGCCTACAATTCAAACCAAAACCCCACTTTGAGTTTGAAGAGAAGGGAGAGAATGGCAGTGGAGAGAACAAGAAAAGCAGACAAGCAAAACTACTGCAACATAATATTCTTACCAAATCTAACGCCTGAAACGGCCTAAAGCAAAAAAAAAATAAAGAATAGAAGGGAAGAAGATGAAATGAAAGGTGAGGAGTAGTGATTCAAGAATTGGGTTTTTATAGGTGAAATAAGACAAGGAGTCAGCAGAATCCAGGACATATCAGCCGATAATAAAAAAAGTGGTGGGGCTGATTATGGTCAGAAAATGAGGTGAACTTGGTAGTTGAAATAATGATTTGATTTGGATGAAGACAAGTAATATTGACATGGATATGAGTCAGCATTGAAACTAAGTAACAACCTGTCCACAGTTTTTGGAGCAGAAACAGCCTCACCACACGCTTTGCTAGGCTACTAGATCCAACGCCAACCCTACTTCAAGCCTACCAACCTCTCCTCCATCGCTAAAATCAAAATATAAATAAATTTAAATATCATTTTATTTAAGGTGAACATCATGAATAATTTCTTGAGCTTACCTCAGTGTTAAAACTCAAATCAAGATTCATTTCATTTCGATTAGATCAGCAATCAAATAATATCTGACAAGAATATATCATTGAAAACCCAAGTTCATTGGTTGTATCAAGAATTATTGAAGCGATTGGCCATGTGGGATCATGGCCCTTCTATCATAATTATTCGTGACCCTTAGATCTAATTCATTGAAACTTGGTATACATAATCTTGTTTTTTGCTGTTACAGTCTGAGTTCGTTGTATTGAGGATTGATGAAATTATTGGTCATATGAGATCGTCCACCATCTTCATCTCACAGTTTTTTTTTTTTTTTTTTTGAGGAAATAAATAATAATAATAATAATAATAATAATAATACAATGTTCTGTGTTAAATTTTATTTAATATCGTGTGGCCAGCAACCTGATTTGAATAATTGATAGTTTTGACGAGCCACCAATTTGGGTAGGTTAGGCGGAAGCTCACATGTCACGTGACAATCTCGTGACTTAAAAGGAAGAGAAAGTGAAACCGGTATTTTCTTGAAGTTTTTTTTAATAACAATATTATATATATTAAACTCACACATTGAGATGTTCTCAGGTGTCTTCGGGGAAGTTTGAATATGTGAACTCTTAGTCTAGGTAAGGTTCTTTTAACATTACACCCCAAACAAGTGGACGTATTTTCTTGAAGTTTTTTTTTTTTGAATAAGTGTACATTAATCTTAAACACACACCAAATGTCCCCTAGAAGCTCGAACATGTAATCTCTCAGTCATAAATAAAGTATTTTAATCGCTACATCCCGGGAAACATATTTTAGTTGTTTATTATTGTTGTGCGACACTAAACACAAATAATGAAAAAATAATGGCTTTTAATTTGAGATGTTTGTGTCTGAGGAGAGAAGGCAATTCCCATTATTAAATAATCTTTAAAGATTTTTATTTTAGAGTGAGACTTTTGAGATATAATACAAATATTAATTGGTTCGCTTCTTTAGATTTCGTTCCAAATTTTTTGAATTATTTATTCTGAGTTAAAATTTTGTTTTTTTAATATAAGATTTACGTTTTTTTAAAAGTAAATTATTTCGCAATTCTAATTTAATAATTAAACATGAAGGGAACACTACAGCTTGAGAAGTTGTATTACGCAGCTGTCTCTTAACACTTGAAGTCTCTCGATATACACCGCCTAAGCCAGGTAATATCATGGGATTATTTCACTGGATTTTTATTTCTTTCTTCATTTTATTTATAATTAAATAGTGACGGTATTATTGTCAATTATGTTTTTTTTTTGTTAAAAAAAAAAAACACAATCTAATCATGGACAATACTATACAACATATATAGCTTGATCGGTTTAAAGGTGGTGCGCACTGAAAATCTCGTAATCAAAATTGATCAAATAATTATTAATTGAATCTAAATTAGTCAAGTCACATTAAAAAAATAATAATTTGGTTTGATCAATTTAAATTATTATAAATATTATTCAATAAATAGTTAAATAATAAAATTATTATATCATTTGATCAATTTGAATATTAACTCAATAATTGATGTAAAAATAATACATTTAAAAATGTATTTCCCATTAATTCGGAGAAAAGTAAAAAAAATAAGTAAGATCATGATTGTAAGAAAGAAAAGAGATGTTAATATGAATTAATTTGAAAGAATATAGATCTTAGACCTTTAATAATTAAATATTATTCCAATTTGAACTTATATTATTATGACTCGGAAATATGCGTATCCATTTCCAGACCCATAAAAAGGAAGATCCGAAAAAAAATCCGAAGCATTCATGAAAGATGAAAAAATCATAAAAGAGACAAAGGCAAGCTCTTCATATAAAGGACAGAGGGATCTACCATACTAAATGGTGGTACACATGTACCTCAAAATTTTGTTTTATTATCATTTAATATAACTTTTTATTATTTTTATATATATTTTTGCATGATGCACCCCAATTTATTTTATTTATATATTATATCCTCAATTTTAAATTTTTAGATCCGTAATTAGTATAAAGTATGACTGAGTCTGGGCCAAAGAACCATCACAAAAGAAGAACTCATAAGATCGACGTTGGAGAGCAAGCTCGAACGAATGGTTCGATATGGCGACTCGAAAGTTTCAACCAATAGAATGCGACTGTTCAAAGAGTTGCTTTAACTGAAAGGACACCACATTAATTCAACCAATAGCTACATATATTATATTTGAATCTTATAAACATGATTTCATTTATTGTAATTTGGACATTGAATTTCCTCAAGCAAAGAAGCAATAAAGAAGCACTAATTATATTTATTTTCTTTATATAAGCATTTAATTTTCTGTTCAGCTCGCTGCTCTTCCATTCTAGTTCAAGTACTTTTTTTTATTAAAAAGCTTATAAAATTCGACTATAAACATATATCAACTTGAATAATTGAATGCAATTTGAACCTATCAACTAAATCAACATTATTCAATTGGAAAATTTTCAAATTAACCTGACCAAAAATCTGGAAAACAAAGTTGACTTTTGCTTGGCAGCATTTGGAAATGAAACAATGTATTGCAAGTTGCAGCTGTTTCAAAATCACCGCGTAGGATCCGTTTCGACTCTAGTTATTATTTATTATTATTTTTTTTAATAAGTCTATATTAATCTCAAACTCACACACACTCGCACATGTCCCCCTGGGCAGGGGCGGTTTCGTTTTTGTAGTATCATGATCCGGTTTTTTTTTGTATATCCCCCCTCAAATAGAAGAAAAAATGGATGAAATAAGGAAAAATATGATATAAAAAAATTGAAGTTAAGGTGAAGGCGAAAAAAAAATTCTAGCCCCCCTCGGAAAAATTTTCTGGATCCACCTCTGCCCCTGGGAGCTCGAACCTGTGACCTCTCAATCACAGAAAATGTACTTTAACCACTACACCCGAGCGATGGGACCTAGTTATTATTTATGTAATTCAAGTTGTCGGCAGTCTAAATATTACGTCATCCATTTATGCTTTGAGTAAGGATATTTACAAGAATTTAAAATGCATTCATAAATTTAATCAATAAAAAATATTGTTATTCTATCTCAAAAACACCTACCCATTAAAAATTATTAGAACAATATAACGTAAAATTTGATTGAAAAATTATTAATTTCAACATCAAAGGTAGGATATTGATGTTAAATATGAATGATAATCGTTTCATCAAATTTTGAGTTATTCGATTTTTTTTTTATTTTTTTTTTTGCGTGTTAAAATATTTTGATTATAATTTGTTTTTAAGCCTCTATCGATGGAGTCCTAGCCAACAGATTTTGGACTAAAAATAAACTAGTTAACATTAAAATTTACTCTAAACAAGCACACACGTATTAATATAATATAGACGGTCAAAGTTTATGTATAAATTATTATGATATAAATATATGAAAAATACTATTTCAAATGACTTCATTTCATAATACTTTAATATATTTTCTAAGTTTGTGGGCTGCCTAGATATCTCTACTCACAATCTTTTATAGGGTGATAAGTTTTCCAACACATGAATTGATAGGTGCATTTTCTTATGGATTTAGTGACATAGGCTATTTTTAATTATTATTTTAATATGGTAGTATGATCTTGAATTTAAGGTGCATGGGTAGCACGAGGTAGCAATGAGATACACATTTTCCACGAGATTTTACTTAAGATAAATGTTAATAATCTTGAATCTTTTTTTTTTTTTTTCTTGCTTACCTACTTATTTTATTGGATAAGGGAAATAGACAGTCCACCTTCATCTACTGTTGACGGTTCTTGATCGCAAATGGATATAATTAACCTAAATATTTTGAGATACACTCAATTAATATTTTTTTAATTAAAAAAAAAAGAAAAAGAAAAAAATGCTATTTGTGAATTTCGTGCACGTAATTATAATTCAAATG